>PVJN01013033.1:0-49770 GCA_004026805.1 Lasiurus borealis | reverse complement strand
TGGACCTCTTCTCCCACCTGTCTCTTATTAACAATGTGACCTTGGACGAGTTATGCAACCCATTTCCTCATTCTGCAAATGTTTGGGAAATGCCTAATTTATACCTCAGCACCGAGCTTCTGGCTGGAGTGATTTAGGAACAAAGCAGGGGTGGAACTTTCTGTCCAGCGGGGGAGCTGGACGTTCACACAAATCATACAGATTCGTGGCTACACATTGAGAAAAATGCTGAATCAAACATCCAGGGTGCGTGGAGCGGGTGTATGTGGAGCCTGTTTCCCTTTGGGGAAATCGGAGGAAGTGTGCACATCTGTTAGTTGGGGTATTGGCCCGCAGCCAGGGGGGTTGCTGAGAAGATTAAATGTGATTGCATGTGTAACACAGTGCCTGACAAAACAGTGGTTATTATTATATCACTAGAGGCCCGGTGCACAAAATTCGTGCACGGGGATGGGGGGCGGGTAGGGGTCTCTCAGCCCAGCCTGCACCCTCTCCAATCTGGGACCCCTTGAGGGATGTCCACTTTTATTAAATAGGGTGGTGGTAGAGGTTGGAACATTCAATAATGTATCCTTTGGACTCAGGTTATGGATAAAGGAGGATTGACATTGGATGCCAATGGCTTCACCCTCAAGCAGAGAAAGACTGACCCCCTGGTAAGGTTGGCCCACAAGGCCTGGGAGACCATGGAGCTGTGACACATTGGAGAACACAGCAGCCACGAACCATCACTCAGAGGCAAAAGCCGCTCAGAACTGGAGCACTGGATGGGGAGAACCCATCTCAGAGCCTCGCCAGGAGACCTGCCAAGATTACAGATGAGGTGCAGGTGGATCAGACGCTGCTCAGGTCTCGTCCACCCATCCACCATCTTGAAACACAGTGGGTAAAGCGTGCATGACAGAATCCAACACATACATACTTTTCCAAATCCTAAGTATCTCTCAGGTCAATCCCCAACTTCTGAAGTGTTCCAAGAAGTTGAACACAATTTTCCCGCTGACAAGCAGATACTCTATGTTCACTGAATCACTATCATTTTAAAGAAAATCCTAGTGGTGTTTGTAGTTGTTGTTGGGTTTTTTGGTTGTGTGTGTGTGTGTGTGTGTGTGTGTGTGTGTGTGTGTTTGTGGGGAGCGGGGAAAGATAGAGGTTTGCATTTATTATTGTAGTAAAATACAGTGGTACCTTGAGATATGAGTTTAATTCGTTCCGTAACCTTGAGGCGTGGGAAACTATGAGACGCTTGAGTCGAGGTAAAGGGTCGTGTGCAGCCGGCCAATCCGTGCGATTACTCCTATCTCAACTGTTGCTCGTATTTCAAAGCAAAAATCGCTCGCTTGACAGCTCGTATCTCAAAAATCTCGTATGTTAGGGCACTCGTATCTTGAGGTACCACTGTATATGTAACATAAATTTATCATGTTAACCTTATTTTAGGGCACAGTTCAGTGGCATGGAATACAATCAATTGTTGCGCAATCATCACCACCATCCATCTCCAGAACTCCTTTCATTTTGCAAAGCTGAAACCCTCCTTATTAAACAACTCCCCATTCTTCCCTCCCTCTGCCCCTGCCACCCACCACTGTAATTTCTGCCTCCAGGAGTTTAATTATTCTCAGCATCCCATGTACGTGGAGTCATAGAGAAACTGTGTCTGGCTTAGCTTAGTGTAAAGTCCTCGTGGTTTTGAGAAGTGAATGCAGCTCCCACATGTGTCTGGGTCTGGGAAATAGGTTAAATACAGAGCACATCTGGCGGGAGACGTTTCACAGCAGAGCGTGGGAGAGTGGGCATCGGAGGCAGGCTGCTGAGCTGGAGGCCTGGGTCCCGCATTGCAAGCTGTGTGATTTGGGGCAAGTCGCTTACACTCTCTGTGCCTGGAAGTAATGACAATGCATATTCATGGGGCTATCGTGAGGTCCAATATGCTAAGATGGCTAAAACCCTGACAACAATGCCTGGCGCTAGTCAGCATTGGGCACATAGTAATATAATTTAAAGTAAAAGACATACATAAACATATGTCTAAATGTAAAATTATAAAGTTTACTTTCTCAGGAAAACGTATTTTGAACTGGTTATAAAAAAAATCAAAAATGTTCACTCTCAAAAAAGCATACCTCCTATTTATCTGGAAATAAAACATGAATTTTTAAATTGAAACATAGGAAGATATATTTGTTGAATACAGCAGCCCTTCATCTTAAGAATTTCTGAGATGTAAAAGGATTCTGGGAAGGTTTGCAAAAAACATGCCCCCAAACTTCCACCTGACAGATACCACAATCAAAGAGTAGTCAAAGCAGATCCCATTCAAGAAGTGAAAAGTAGTCCTCGGCGTTTTGGCTCAGTGGATAGAGCATCAACCTATGGACCAATGGGTCCTGGGTTCAATTCTAGCCAAGGCTCCTCCCTGACCCTGGTCAGGGCTGGTGCAGGAAGCAAGCAATCAATGCGTTTCTCTCACATCGATGTTTCTCTCTGTCTTTCCCTCTCTTCCCCACTCTCCCTAAAAAACCAAAGGAAAAATATCCTCGGGTGAAGATGAACAAAACAAACAAATAAAAAAAAAAGTGAAAAGTAAAACTTAAAACACTGGGTGACGAAGCAAAATATCTTAATATTGCTAACGTTCAAAAAGGTCGAGATTTGGAGATAGGATAAGCAGTGGATCCTCAGAGAGAGAGAGAAAATTCTCTGTTGGTGCATATTTATAGAAGAAGTTACTCCATTAGTGACCAAAGAGATGGCTGTTTATCTTAGAAAAGCTCATACGTGGGATCCTAAAAATCCAAAAAAGATCATGTTGAGCGTAGACTTTGCAAACAGAATGTCTTGTCCACATAATAGCTTTCTCTGCCCACTTTTCTTTTCCTCCTCGGGGGTCATCACTGCCGCTCTGGGGCTTCACTCTGCAGATCCATCTTCCAAAGTCATGCTGGTGGGTGTTGGGGGGGGGGTATGCTTGGTGGAGGCCTCCTGATATTATAGGAGGTTTGCATCTGCTCTCAGACTGGCTCTTTCCCCCACCCCTTCTGTGAATCTGACATGCAATTAGCTTTGGGGTCGATCAGAATCCAAAGAGCCTAGGACAGCTGACAGGGGGACCAGGGGGAGGTCACCTGAGCCAGGCCCTGGGGTTCAGCGCGGGACAGCCAGCGGTCAAGGCCGCGCTCCCGTGCAGCCTGAGATCCGGTGTTGCTTTACTCACAGCAGGACGGTGAGGAAAAGGAATTAAACCCGCCTGACCCTGCGCAAACCGCTTCAGAGACACAGCTTTGCTTTCAGAGAGAATGGCCCCTCGTGCACCCTGATCCTAAGCTCTGACGTGGCCCCCTTTTGTGCTGCGCTGGCCTCAGGGAGAGGCTGTTGTCTTAAAGCGTGTTTTTCTGCAGTGTTTGCTCAGGAAGCACATGGAATGCGCTCCGACGAGTGGAGCCCAGGGTTCCACCAGGCACTGAGGCTCTTTGTTTTCACGTATCAAGTGTCTGGTGCCCGGACCCAGAGTCTTTATTTGCCAGTTAAAGATTCGGGGCTGCAGCTGCAGGGAAGGGCAAGGGGAACCGGTGGACGTGAATGGAATCCAGGAAAAGGGGAAACCGTTTATTGATTTTATTTTTTAAAAACAGGTTTCTGGGAGGACTAGAAAATCCCCCTCGAGATGTCTTGGTAGAAAGAAAGCGCGGTGTGTCGGCGTGAAAACAGGAAAGGGGTGAGAGAGTAGACACTGTTTGATCACCACCATCAGGGGGGGAATTTGTCTGAGGTCAACCGTTCTCAGAAGCAGCAATGATTTCATGAATTTGATTGGAAATGGTCATGGTGTCCTCCAAGTCCGGCCTGGGCTAGAAATCCACGCAGCTTAGGGCTGTGAAAGCTTGTGTGAGTGAGTGGACTAGCTTTGAACTTGAAAGAATTAACTTGGGACCCAAAGGGATGGTGACTTTACTATTAGGGAGTCACAGAGGCAGTAACTTCGCAGTTGTAGGGATTGGAAAATAAAAATAAGACAGAATTAAATACCTGAAAATAATAACATGGAAATTGATAGAAAGGTAATGGTACCTAAAACATATGGACATACTTGGGTTATTCAGAAGAATAAAATATTAACATTAGCCACTAAAGACCTAGAAATAAAATGTATAACTTCCAGACTAGTAGAGGGAAGAAAACAAATACAAAAAATAAATTTATTTTATAAATTGATAGCATCATTATATTTTTTATAGTCAAAAATAAAAATTGCTGTACTAAGTATTCAATTTAACTGTGAAAAACACAATAGAATCCACCTAAAGAGAATAGAGAGGGGAAAATAATAAAGACAAGAGGAGGAATTAATAAAATAGGAAAAATAAAAACAATAAAGAGTATCAAAATGAGAAAAGTTGGATCTTTAAAAAGATAAAAATAGATAAATATCTAGCTAAACTGATCAAGTAAAAGATAAAAAGTGTGTAAACAATATTAAGAGTGAGTGGAGAGAAAGGACCAAACCCCCTATGTAGCAGAGATTATGAAGATTATAAAGAATTATATGAAGGAAGTTTTTTTAAAATAAATAGAAACTTAGGTGAAATAAACAAATTCTTAGATAAAATATAAGTTACCAAAAGTGATTCCAGATGCAATAGAAAATCTGGATGGTTTGATAACTATAAATGAAATTGAATTAGTAGTTTAACTCTTCCCATAATAAAACTTTAAGCCTACATATTTTATAGGTGAGTTTTCCCCAAATATAGAAACAGATACTTTCAATCTTACCAAATTCTTTCAAAAAGCAGAAAAAGAGGAAATATCACCTCAACTTACTTTACAAAATTACTATAATTCTTTTACCAAGAACCAAAACTAAAACCTCACACATGAAGATGGAGGCAAACATCTTAAACAAAATATGAGTAAATTTGGTTCTGCATAATATGTATTATATTATAATCAAGTTAGGTTTATTTTAGGAATGCAAAGTTAGTTCAACCTTAGAAAACCTATCAACATACATTAACATAACAAGTTAAAGGGAAGAGGAGAGATGATTATCTTAATTGATTCAGAAAAAACATTCATTGACACTTAGTATGCAGCAGACTAGGAATAAAAGAGAAATTCCTTAATATATCCATTTTAGTCTTTTTAAAGATCAAAAGTGCTCATAAAAATAACAATAAATATTTCAGGTTGAAAGATGAAAAAGTATTTTTCCTTTGAAATCAGGAACAATTCAAGGACATTAATTCTCACTTCTACTCAGTATTGTTCTGGAGGGTCTAGTCACCCTAGATAAGCAAGAAAAATAAATAAAAAATAAAAAAATTGGAAAGGAAGTGTGGGAATCTCTTTCCACATCCCGTGTGGTTCAGGGTTCCCGGGTCAGGGTTCGGGTTCTGAAGGAGGCCGCACGCAAACGAAATGAGAGACTAGAAAGCATTAACTTGGCGATATTGGGGGGCCAGGAGGGAGCCTTCCTCTAGTGGAAAGGACTGCCACCTTCCTTTGGCCTTTCCATCCCTTTTATTTAGGTTTGGGAAACACCCTTTGCCCTGAAGCAGGCAATTCCAGTAACAAGTAGATTATTTTATCAGTCAGGATTGACAGGATTATTTGATGGGGAAGTTCATTGTCTCAATTAGATAGGGAGTGGCTGGCTTTGACCTTTCAGAGCTTCAAGGGTTGACCAGCCTTCTAGCCTTCTGTTTTCATCCATTTAGTGAGAACAACGTTTTGGTTTCCGACAGGAAGAAACAACATTATTACTGATCCTATGACTGCCTGCATAAGAGACCTGAAAATAATTATTACATTAGACCTTCTAGCAAGGTTACTAAATATAATGCCAATTTGTAAAAGCCAATTGACTCTATACCACTAACACTGAGAGTTTTAAATTTTAAAAATATACCATTTATAATATCAAAAATTATACATAATACTTGGTAATAAATCCAAAAGAAATATGCAATACTTTTCTGCAAACAAAAAAACCTATAAATGTGTATCAAAAGATAGTTTGAAATACCTAAATAAATGGAAGGACATACTAACTTTGTAAAGCACATGGCTCAATTTTGCAAAGATATCAGTTCTTACAAAATTGACTTATAGGTTTAATGAAATTGCAATCAAAATTCCCAAATGCTTTTTCTTGCAAGTCAACAAACTGATTCTAATATTTATATGGAAGGTCAAATAGCTTATTGTAGTCAAAATACTCTTGAGCCGAGACTGGTTTGGCTCAGTGGATAGACCGTCGGCCTGCGGACTGAAAGGTCCCAGGTTCGATTCCGGTCTGGGGCAGGCACATCTCCAGTGTGGGGCAGGCAGGAGGCGGCTGATCAATGTCTCTCTCTCATCAATGTTTCTGACTTTCTATCCCTCTCCCTTCCTCTCTATAAAAAATCAATAAAATATATTTTTTAAAAAATACTCTTGAAGAAGATAAAGAAAGTAAGTAACTTTCTCAACCATATAGCATGGCTTCTACAATGCTTTCATAATTAAAATAATGAGTTCTAGGTTACTTAATAGGATAGGTCAGTGGTCGGCAAGCTGCGGCTCTCGAGCCACATGTGGCTCTTTGGCCCCTTGAGTGTGGCTCTTCCACAAAAGACCACGTGCTGGTGGGCACGTACAATGTGATTGAAACTTTGTGGCCCATGCACAGAAGTCGGTTTTCGGCTCTCAAAAGAAATTGCAATAGTTGTACTGTTGATATTTGACTCTGCTGACTAATGAGTTTGCCGACCACTGGGATAGCTAAACAGACCAATGGGAGAGACTAGAGACCAGACCCAGACCTACACCTGTGCAAAAACTTGCTATCTGTTGGAAGGGACATTACAGAGGAAAGCGTGAACTATTTTCAGATAGTGAGGCATTCTAATTTATCTCTGTAAGAAACTGTATTGGATTCTTCTCACAACTTATTCAAAAGAAAATTCCTGAGGGATCGAATATTTAAATGGGAAAGGCAAAATTTAAAAACTATTCTTAGGAAATATACACTATTCTTAGGAAATATACACTGCAGTATTTAGGAGTAAAGAGTCATTTTATTTATTTTACTTTTAAAAGTTTTAAAAAAGAAAAAAGGGAGAGAATTTGAAAGGAAATGGAAGTAAAATGTAAGCGATATATGAATCTGGGTGTAGTGTATACCGGGATCCTTTGTATTGTTTTTATCCCTTTAATGAAATAAACTTGAAGCTACTTCAAAATTAAAAGATTATTTTTAATCAAGAACTTTTTAGAAGAAAATATGAGACAATCTTTATCACGTAAGGGCCAAAAGCCATTGTTCAATACAATGTAAAGGAAAATGTTGACAAAATTAATTAGATTAAAATAATTCTGTTCATTTGAAGATACCATAAAGGGAGTGAAAAATAAGTACATGCCACCAACTGGGAGAGGGTATTTGCCATGCACAAAACTGATAAAAAATTAGATCATGAATGTGTAAAGAACTACTCTAATGTAGT
The DNA here is from genome assembly GCA_004026805.1 of Lasiurus borealis. Classification (NCBI taxonomy): domain Eukaryota; kingdom Metazoa; phylum Chordata; class Mammalia; order Chiroptera; family Vespertilionidae; genus Lasiurus; species Lasiurus borealis. Next base: position 42,280 of record PVJN01013033.1, on the reverse strand, counting down.
TCTTTATATATTCAAAAATACATGCATATGTATATATCTTCTTATGTGCAACACTCCATTAAAAAAATAATAAACAACACAATAGAAAAACAGTCAGAAAATCATGAGCATGTATTTTACAAAGGAAAGAAACCAAAAATTAATAAACATTCAGAGATGCTCTACTCCTTTATAATAAAAAATGCTAACTAAAACCCTGATGAGACATCATTTCAAACTCACATGATTGCCGAAACTGGTTTAGCTCAATGGATAGAGCTTCAGCCTGTGGACTGAAAGGTTCCAGGTTCGATTTCGGTCAAGGGCATGTACCTTGGTTGTGGGCACATTCCCAGTAGGGGGTGTGCAAGAGGCAGCTGATCAATGTTTCTCTCTCATCGATGTTTCTAACTCTTTATCCTTCTCCCTTTCTCTCTGTAAAAAAAAAAAAAAAAAGAAAAAAGAAAGAAAAAAAAATCACATGATTGGCAAATATTAAAAGTCCTGATAACTGCAGTGCCATAGAAATAGGATGTCTCATACTGCAATGCAGTAGAAATAGGACCTCCTTTCGCATCACTTTTAGAACTGACTCATCAATTCTACTTCTAGATACTAAGGGACCTAGCAAAATTCTTGTAAGTGTACACCAGGAGACCAGTATAAGATATTTATAACAGCATTGTTTGTAACAACAACAAAAGGACTGAAAGCAACCTGAAATGTCCATCAATAGTGAAATGAATGAACAGCGTGGAATAGCAACAGCTACATACAGCAACGGGAATGATTCTCAGTCATACTGAGGGGAAATAAAGGAAGTCTTGAAAAAATACATGCAAGAAGTCATGAAAAGATGAGATTTTAAAAAGTAAGGAGTGAATTAGACACAGAAGAAAGGGCATCACAGTTCCGGAGACGAGGGGATAGCATGACCCATTAGGAAGAGCAAAGGCACAAGGCCTCCTCCATCACCCGTGGAACGCTGGCACACCTGAAGTCACATCTGGACTCTCCTGTATGACCCTGAGAAATTCTGTGTAAAGTAAATTGCTTCTCAGGTATGGTTGCAGAAGGAGAAGAGTGAGGTTAGAAAGCCAATAAAAGAGGTGAAGTAGGAAAGAAACAGAAATATTTGCAATTAATTCCTCTCTAGGAAGCCAGGTGGGGGAAATTAAGTTTCATGCTTCTGCCCGCCCTCCAGTGGCATCCCCTGGGGGGAAGAAGTGAAGGTCAACGCGAGGCCTGCTTCAGTGTGAAAATAACCTGCATATTGACGGGAAAGGGATTCTAAAAGTCAGACAACAATATTAAGATTTTTCCTGGACTTTTTACAACTCAGAACCTTAAGTTACACTGCGTCTCTGAGATCAAAATGGAAATAATCAGTTGAGTTTTTAAAAAGCTGGAGAGTTTTCTGTCCTGAAAGAAGGGCTTTCTCTAATGGGGCTTAAAATTAGAATTTAATTTATTAAAGCTATAAATTAAAAACCTCGGTTTTTACTCATGTTAAATTTCAGCTTGCAAATCTTATTTCTTTTTCAGTTAGAAATATAGTAATTGCCCCAAACTAAGAAAAGTCATTTTCACAGTCCTTGATGAATGTTTAAATTAACATACAAATTTTAAAAAACTGAATTCTTCTCTCTTAAATAACTGACAAAATTTCCTTGACATTTCAGACTACAATGACATATTTAACACATCTATATTTAATACATCCTGTCAAATGCCTTTTAAGTAAATTTAACAAATTTAATAAGTACATCTTTTCTAACATTTAATCAACTGCTGTGACTCGAATAAACTTTAAAATATAATAAAGCTAATCATTTTAATCTCCCTGGCCTTAAAATCTGATATTCGATATAATCTTTGATATGAAAGTTGATATGATCTTTACAAATACATACCTTGCCTAACAATATCCGTGTGAGATCAATTTTTTAATCCTGGGTTTACAAAATTATTTAATAACACCAGCATTAACGCTTCTGGCTGGATGCAGCAACCAGGGTAGAGTCCATTCATTGATCTTGCCATTGAACTAGCCCGGATGGTACAACCCCAGCCACAAGCCAGCAAAAGGCACACTGGTTTAACCTTGGGCTCTGTCTGCTTACCTCATCACTTACTGAAAAACTTTCATAACATTTTTCTGCATTCCTACACTTCCCGCCAATTCCCCGCCCCACCCAGATTGCAACTTTTCTTTTTTAACCAACAACAGATCATGAATGTTTTTTTCAGATCAGTTTATAAAGAACTTCCTTCATCTTTTAATGACTGCATTGATTTTCATTGTGTGGATATATTTACCATCATTTATTTAAGTACTCTTCCATGAGCAAATATTCATATTGTTTCTATTCTTTCATTATTACCATCCATGATGCAAGACAAAGCCTTATTTGTGTACAATTGATCTGTGCGTTTTTTCTAGCGTTATTGAGATGTGATTGGCAAATAAAAACTGCATATACGTAAGGCGTACCATGTGATGTTTTGATAGATATATACATTGTGAAATAATTAGCACAATCAAGCTAATTAACACATTTGGCACCTCACATAGTTACCCTGTGTGTGTGTGTGTGTGTGTGTGTGTGTGTGTGGTAAGAACACCCAAGATCTATTTATTCTCTTAACAAATTCAAACTTATATTACATCATTATAAACTATAATCACCATGCTGTACATTAGGTCTTCAGAACTTATTCATCTTATAACTGAAAGTTTACACTCTTTGGCCAGCATCGGATGGCAATGTTTTTATGTATTTTCATTTGTGAAATTCTGCTGCTTCTTAATATTTTACTTTGTGATCTGTTTTACCTTTCTATAACCTTTTACACTGAGTGGCCAGATTATTATGATCTCTGAACGCATAATAATCTGGCCACTCAGTTTATATCCTATATAATAAAGAACTAATATGCAAATTGTCTCTTCGTCCAGGAGTTCAACCAGCAGGCAGGCTGGCCAACTGCCCATGTCCCCTCACCCTGGCCAGGCTGGCCTAATCCCAACCATGCACAAATTCATGCACCGGGCCTCTAATATACACACATATACACACACTCACATACACATTCACACACACACTGAGTGGCCAGATCATAATAATCTGGCCATTCATTGCATTTACACAAAGCAAACTCAGGGTGGGAAAATTAATACTTGGAATCATAAAATTAGAAAGACGTTGATACTTCATTAGAAGAAGAGCCAGAGGGGGAAAAATTAGTCTAGAATATGAAATATATACAGTAAAAATGAAAGGATTTACAAACATTTTGAGACTATGAGTGATGCGGTTTTCCAATTGTTTCCGACAAGCAGGGCTTGGTAAAGAAAAATGACTTCAGTGCTGGGTCTTAGTTGGGGCTTCCCTAACAAAATGCCATAGACCGGAAGGCTTGCACCACAGAAGCTTATTTCTCACAGGTCTCCAGACTGCCATTCCAAGAGGAAGCCAGGGTTCCAGAGTCGGATGAAGGCCCAGTCCCTGACCTGCAGAAGGCCACCTTCTCACTGCATTCCTGCTGGCCAGGAGCGACCATTTCTCTCCTGTCTCTTTTTATACGGGCATTGATTCCAGCATGGACGCACCATTCTCATGACCTATTTACCGCCCCCCCCCCCCAAAGGACCCATGTCCAAATGCCATCATTCTGGGGATTAGACTCTGAAATTGAAGGGACACAAACGTTCAGTCAATAGCGGCCCATTATAATTAGCTTAAGAACATTTGTAAGTTATTATTATGTAATATGTCATAGTGTAAAGTGTCACTGCTTTGTCTCTCTCTGGCCTCCTTCTCACCAGGAGGGACACAGATGCTGTTACAGTGACAGTAGTAATCAAAATGTAATTGGTTGGTACACCTACCTGCTAGTTTAAGACCCGGGGTGCCTCCAAGTTCCACCCAAATATTCTGGGGGCTCCCCATAAATGTCTTGTATTTTCATAAGCAAATTCACTCATGCAGCTGATTTCTTTTTTGTTGAAGCATTTTTAAGTGAACTGCACTGGCTTGCTAAGGCCGCAGAGCAATCATGTGGTTCACATACATACAAGAAACATGGGTGACACGCTGCAAGAAGGATTGGCTGTGACACGGCCCAAATTCCTCTGGACAGATTCTGGGGAAATAGTGAAATGATTCTTTCAGCTTCTGAGGGATCCAACCAAGAGGAGATTTTCCCAAGAAACCAAACTTAAGACAATACAGTATTTGGACTTGGGAAGCAGTTGGAGGAGAAGCTACAGTTTCTACTTGTGTCCTTGCCTCGTCCCTGGAGTCTTTCCTCCTAAAACAATTACACCATCTTCTTTTCATCTTCTTTTCTTCTTTTTATTTCCCAAATAAAAGCAAACACCCAAAACACTCCAGTCCCTACAGATTCTTGTTTTAGCTCCATTATCTGCGTAGCACGGAGGGGAAGCCGACAGTCTCAACAGCACATCATCTCAGCTGCCCACGTCCAGGTTCACGGTCTTCTACACCTGGATCCCTTCTCGGGAAAACAGGAATAAAGAGAGCCGAGCTCTCACAAATCCTTGTGAGCCCCCTGCAGGGTTAAAATCACACCAAACCAGACAGTATGCAGTTTATTACCATTCTGTTCCCACTGGGGTAGCAGAAACAGCTAATATTATTATTTTAAATATATTGAAGCCAGATTTTGCGGTTATTTTTGTTAGTAAAAGCCAATAAGACCAACTTGTTCTTTTGCTTAATCCTTCAGAACAATTGGGAGGTGTTTGAGTTTTTTTTTTTTGTTTTTTTGTTTTTTTAAATCTCAACTGACTCATTTGGTAGAAATAAATTCTCATGTCAGCATGTGGTCTGACCAATCTGACCTAGCCATTTACAAAAAAAAAAAGAACATACCATTTTCAAATTAAGGTATATTCAGCAGCTACAGATTCTTGTTTTAATTTTTCCTTTTTTTCTTTAAATTTTACTGGTCACAGAAGCAAAGAACATGTGCCCAAGATTGCCATGGTAGGAAGATTGGAAAATATCGGTCTCATGGTTTGAGTTGGGATCATTTGATCATTTTTTAAAACTATTTACTCACATTGGGAAAATGTTCAAATAAAGCAAAATACAAAATAACGTATCTGCTCCTAACTTTATCTTAAATGATTTGTATATAATTGATTTAAAGACCTGGAGAAGGGAATGCATAAACATTTTAACTGATGATCTCTGAATGGTGGAGATCTGGGTAATTTCGAATTTCTTCTTGATTGTTATTTCCTTAATTATCTAAAGTGGATGTATATTGTTTTTGTAATATTGAATATGTTTACAAAACCTATTCTAATGGCCTTGTTGCCTGAATTTTCTGATTAGTTACTTCAGCCTCGAAACGGTGGGTTTAATAAGATGAACACTAAAGGGGTGAGAGAAAAGGAGAAGAAGATAATAGTGAACTCTGCTGAAACATGAGCAGAGCTGGCTTGCAGTTCATCCCTTGTTCTTGTGGGAAGGGCCGCGTGGAAGCCAGCAATTTCTGTGGCACAGCCATCTGACTGCGGTGTTTATTTTCTTATTCTTCATTATGAACTACAAATGCCCCTGACTCACGTCTGCGATCGCCAAAAGTCGTTTGTGCGTTTCTGCTCCCACTGATACGTGGGGAGACCGATAAGGTTTTTGAAAATGGTCCCGTCCGTCATTTTTCAATAAATGGTTGGGTTTATTATTACAGCAAAGTGTTGACAAGCATGGCAATGATTAAAAATTTAGTTCCTTTTTGAAATAAATTATTCAGCGTTTAGGCTGGCTGAAGTTTCGTTGGCAGTAATTTCTCGGTTAAAATTCCCTGAGGTTTGTTTATGTGGCTATTTCGGTTCTTTATTTTAAGTATATCAGCATTTTTCCACAGCTTCAAGCTATTCTCATCTCAGCATGGAGGAAGTTTAATAGGTAGCACAGAAGCTCATTATTTTAAGTACAAATTACGTTTTCCGTAAAAGCACAATTGGCCGAAGAGGCGAAGGTACGAACGCCATCCCTTCCTGAAGGACCAGAAAGGATAGTCACACACAAACTCCTCGTGGCAATTGGTACCACTGATCCAGGCCGCTGAACCAACAGGGTGGGCCACACTCACATCCACATAATCTACAGACACCGCCTAGGGGTATGAAATAAGGATCACTTGGAATTTTGTCTCCCTAACGTGACCAAAACTCACCAGATATTTTTAAACTCTATGTAAGGCAGGTGCCCACCTACGTTATATATTTTCCGCGGTACCACCGTCCTTCAAAACCTCTGTGGCATTCTGGTTCGGAACCGCTCTCAGATGCATTTTATGAAGTGCATCAGAAAATTAATCTCGCTCGTTTCTAATCACATGTGAATGAGATTAAAAGTCAGATTGCTCAATTTATTTACTAGACTGGGCTCCAGATGCCTTTTGCATTTTTTAAATAGCAGATGCTCTCACAAAACCTAAGTTTGCCACCAATAAATCCTTCAAAACAACATTCCTTGGTCTCGGAGAGGAATTCCAATAAGAGAATTCCAAAAGGGATTAAAATAATGGCTCAATCACTTAGGCCGTGTGTGCATCATTCCCACCTAACAGCTCGGAACCGGGTGTTTGGATCTGTAAGATCAGGTACACTGTAATTAAAAAAAAAAAAATTGTAATGTTCTTTCATTCAGCTGGTAGTGAGTGCCAGGCACTGTTCCATAGTTTGCAGCAGAACATATACAATGGGTTTAGCCTTAAAGAATATGCCATTGGTATATAAACTCTCCTTTAAAGTTACCGTTTATATACATGAGGAGTGGCTATCACTGAAATTTAGGGATCTCATTGGCACTGTCTATTCTGTTCATTAAATTAATTTGGAATACGAAGTGTCCTTTCAGTAAAATTAAATTACTGGGGTTAATGGTTCAAGTTGGTAAGAAATAAAATGATGTCTTCTTTATATTGAAAGGGATGTGCCCTCCCCGGGAAAGGTAGAACTCTATTTTTCAACTAAGTAGGAAGAAACTCATTTGAATTGATGCGATTTTAAGACTGATCTTTAGAAAATCGGTTATAATGGTTAATATTTTATAGTTGTCTTCTCATCTAGGAAATATTTGTGAGCAAAAAGGGAGAATTTAAACAGATTTGTGCCACTGACTTTTCCTGTGATATTAGTATCTCTCAAAGCTTTATAAATATATTTTTAAATCGTGAATCTGAGTGTGGTGATTTACCTCTTCAAAGTATCTTGTAACTGCACAATCAGAATTAGGTAAATATTAGTCATTGCTTTTTTATGCTTTTACTCTTTAGACATTTTATAGTGTCTAATATATATATGAGCATATCATTTGGATTGAAGAATCTAAAGATGAAAACAATCTCTACACTCAAGGAACTTAAGGTCTACCTGGGAAGATAGAGGGGTAAATGACCAATTATGACAGAATATGAAGAGTACATTAGTGAAAATATGGACAAAGTGCGCTTTGGAAACACAGAGGATGTAGTGAATAGTATACAGTGGTACCTCGAGATACGAGTGCCCTAACATATGAGATTTTTGAGATGCGAGCCATCGAGTGAGTGATTTTTGCTTTGAAATACAAACAACATTTGAGATACAAGTAATAGCGCGGATCGGCCAGCTGCACACGACCCACCAGTTTACCGTGACTCGAGCATCTCATAGTTTCCCACGCCTCAAGGTTACGAAACAAATTAAACTCGTATCTCGAGGTACCACTGTATTCTTAAAAAATGGAGAGTTAGCCAAAGTTATACCTGCCACCTCTGGATTAGACTGGAGCGGCGACTGTAAAGCGGATGAGTTGTATACAACCCACACCCAACTGCTAGAGTACAATGTTAGGCTTCAGCATGAAGCTGTATTATGTTCCCATTTCACAGTTGAGGGCATCAAGACAGTCTTGTCGGTTTCAGGGCCATCTGTGCTGACCCTGCCATAACCTGGCATGTCTGTTTGTTTTCTCTGCCCTGTTTGCGAGAATAGTTTGCAACAATGGACCTTCTTGACTCCCAAGCACTCAGAAAAATGCTATTTGACACCTGAACAAATGATTCTTGAATGCTTTGGATTAGAATTGCTACTCTGCTGAAACTGAGCCAGAACAGCATTCAGGAAGCAAGGTGTTTTGTCTGAACAGAACATAAATGGAGGCTGGAAGTGGGGACTGCTTAGGTGCCCTGTTCCAAAGCCTTCTTGCTTCCAGGCCTCGGGAGCATGGCTTCACAGGTGTGCCTGCTCCAAGCTCAAGCTTCCCATTGCTTTTCTCCGTGGCTCCTAGGCCTTTTCTAAGAATCCTATCTAAGAAAAGGGTGATACGTAAATTGACTGTCACTCCAGCACACAATATGGCCGCCCCATGTAGTCAAAGATGGCTGCCCCCATGTGGACACAAGATGGCTACAACAAGATGGCTGTCAGGGAAGGGCAGTTAGGGGTGACCAGGCCAGCAGAGGAGGGTAGTTGGGGGTGACTAAGCCTGCAAGGGAGGGCATTTAGGGGAAATCAGGTTGGCAAGGGAGTAGTAGTTAGGGGGTAATCAGGCTGGCAGGCAGGTGAGTGGTTGGGAGCCAGCAATCCTGGATTTAAGAGGAATGTCCCATATTGGAGAGGGTGCAGGCTGGGCAGAGGAACACACACACACACACTCCTCCCCATGCATGAATTATGTGCACCAGGCCTCTAGTGCAATATAAAACTATATGGAATATTCCATAATTCTTTCCAGTGGAAGGCCATAAAAATTATCAAATTTCATTAATTGCCAAGCCATGTAGATAACAGACCAATGGCTACAATTTGAATGGTTTATAAAGAGCTGATCAATGGAATGATTTCAAACTGATGGGTTCCTTCATGGGCCTTGATACTGTGATAGGGTTTTCCCTCTTGGGAAATTGAGGAATGAGAAGCACTATTCCCTCTGTGATGTGTCTCTTGGATAAGCAAACTCTCCTGAGGTGACAGTGGTCAGCCAGGTCTCACAACTGTGTTAACTCACTGTGGAATCTTGGTTGAGGTATTTTTAACTTTTTCCTAGCTTAGATAAGCCACCCAAAAAAATAAATTAAGAAAACTATATTAAAATTTAAGCACTCCTATAAAAGATAATATAAGAGTAAAGAAAATTAATTTTAATTTCATTGAAATATTTTATTGTTGTGGACTGAATGTATGCGTTCCCCAAAAATGAATATGTTGAAGCCCTATGTCATGGTCTTTGGAGCTGGGGCCTTTGAGAGGTAATTAGGTCATGAGGATGGGACCTCCATGGTGGGATTAGTGCCCTTATAAGAAGAGGAAGAATGCTTCTGGTCCTCCCTCCATCTGAGGACCAACTAGAAAATGGCAGCTGCAAACCAGGTATTGGGTTCTCACCAGACATCAGATCTGCTGGTATGCTGATCATCCCAGCCTCCAGAACTGTGAGAAATAAATCATTTTGTTTCAAGCCAACCAGTCTATAGAAATTTGTTATAGCAGTCTGACCCAAGACAAATATTATTTAGAAAACAAAGTGATACATTAGTCAGCCATTCTCATATTTTTGAAATTAGAACTCTTTGTTTTGGGTTTGTGTTATCTTTACATTCCTCTCCTTTTTTTTTTTTTTTGAATATATACATGTACTAGAGGACCAGTGCACAAAATTCATGCATGGGTAGGGTCCCTAGTGGCCGCTGACTGCTATCCAGGGCTCCCCTTCACACCCGCCTTGGCCTGGTGCTGCCCATTCACCTGCTCCACTATCCCACTGTGGTCCCACTATTATGGGGGCCCATCGGGCAACAGAGACTCCACTGTCACCTGCTGCCAGCACCGCGTCACCAATGCCAGCCATATTCCATGTCACCCTCTGGTGGTCAGTGCATGTCTAACACCTGGTCAGTCAGTCAAACTCCTGCCTGTGGGGACAATTTGCATATTAGCCTTTTATTATATAGGATAGATACACTTTGGACAGACAGAGCACATGTTAGTCACTCTGTCTTACCTGTACCTTTCCCACAAGAGGCTCTGCTGAAGCTGAGGCCCCACATTGGACCTGACTATGTCCCACCATCGCATGTACAATGGGATGTGATTTTTTCATCTTTTGAACTCCCAACGTTATTTTTTTATAGCTTTTCTAGCACTAATCACATGTTGCCTTCTCCTCTAGTACTTTGTCCATTTGTCCTACAAAGACAGGAGGAGTTCATAGTCATCTAGAACCTTCTGCAATACTAGCATAGCATTTTGTACATAACATGAGTCCAGTGAATATTTGTTGAATTTAATTAAGTGGAGTATGTTAAGCTCTCAGTAGTCAGGAAACCATGCAGGTTTTGAAAATGAAGAAAAAATGAGGCGGGGGAGGGGAGATGGCAAAGTTGAGCTAAATCAGCAGTTTCAGAAGTATGCTCCATGGAACACAAATCCTATAAAACACTCCCTGCATAAAGGGTCCTGGGTCAAATAATTTTGGAGAGAACCGCATAATATACCTGCAGCCACCAAGCCCGTTGGGAATCATTAGCAGTCGTGTGCTGGAGCCAGCTTGCTCCAGAGTCCGTTGCTAAATTTTTAGGAATATTCTAGGCCAACTGTTAGACATGGTCGTTCCTAAAGATTAAATCATATAACTTATAATAAAATAGCTTATTTTCTTTAAAAAGATAATAATTACTCATGGTATCGCTCCCTGATTATTTTATTATGTTTTTGCATACCTTTGAGGTTGGTTCTTCTGTCGTGTGTATTGCAGAAGTACTCTTTAATGGCGTCTTACTGGGCATTTCATCCCAATTTCACAATCACTGATGTGCTGGGAGCTTGAACTTGACGTTGGTGGGAATACTTACACCACGGAAATCAGCAGATGCTTCAAAGCAGGGTTTTTCTCTGGAGACCTGGTTGCTGAACATTTAGCAGCACACTCCTGGTGACAGCCCTACAGTAAAGACACCTGCTTAGCTGTCTAAACCACTGCTCTAAACTTTATTTGATAATGAAATTATTTTAATGCACAGAATGTATTAACATCCTGAGACACATACTTTGGAAAAACCTGGACTAGGTGATCTCCAAGACCTTCTTTAGTTCTCACAACATATGTAAATAACAATCTTTCACATGGAGACTCACTGGTCCCACGTCCTAGCTTTTGAATATATCGAGAATTATCGTGAAGTTAATCAATGCTACCTTTCAATAAAGTCATAATGATTAAAAAGGACTCCTGCCGAGACCGGTTTGGCTCAGTGGATAGAGCATCGGCCTGCAGACTGAGAGGTCCCAGGTTCGATTCTGGTCAAGGGCATGTATCCTGGTTGTGGGCACATCCCCAGTGGGGGGCATGCAGGAGGCGGCTGATCGATGTCTCTCTCATCAATGTTTCTAACTCTCTATCTCTCTCCCTTCCTCTCTGTAAAAAATCAATAAAATATATTTTTTTAAAAAGAATTGAATTTAAAAAAAAAATGACTCTTCCTCATTGATTTTTTTATGATCCCTCCATTCAAAGAAATTTGGTTAAGGGCAGACTATACTATAGAAAGATTTTATGTTTATTCATCTGAGAGCAAGGACTCAATGCCTTTAAATCTCATTTTCTTCATCTGTAAAATGGGGTTGCTATACAGGATTTTTTAGAAGACAAGATGACTTCTGAGCAGCTCATGGAAAGCTGTGCAGTTATTATGCATGAAAGGAAACACGAGTCGAGTGTTTCCCTCTGAAAGTGGTTTGATTAGCATGGTCTGTGAACTATCTCTAGCTGCGTTTGCCAAATCTCAGAAGTCTTCTCCCAGATTCCCAGAGCACAGTAAATAAAACTCTGGCTCAGACTCCAAAGCAGCCAGACCACGCTCCAGCAGACAGCTCCAAGGTGATTCTTCAGCTGCTTCCTCGCTTCATGGTCGAGCTGACGGGCAACTGCAGATAACGTTTTCAAAAGATCGACTCGAAGCCAATTGTATCCAGACCCATAGTGAGTGTGAATGGGGCCCGGTGGTCGCAGTGTGGATGGAATTCACGGCAGGGTGTTTGCATGGAGTGGCCCTCATCGTGCGGGCAGTTACAGTTCAGAGAGGCCACACGTGACCAGACGTAAGCGCCGAGAAAGGTGATTTTCTCTCTCAGGTCAGCTGAGCGGGCACAGATCCCATTTAGCATGGCATTTTCATAAACACAGACATTTTCCGTGTTTTTGCTGAGCGTCTAAAAATGTTAACCTGCCACTGAGGGGGGTCACTTTCAAAGGTGAGGATGAGGACAGGGAGGAGAGGAAGGAGGAAAAACTGTCGCTTGCTCTCTTTCTCTCTTTGATCCCGCCACACATAAAAGGATGGCAGGATGCCCAGCACGTGCTTCCTGTTTGGGCTGGCCCTCACCCAGGATCTGGGTCTCCATCGGAGGGCCACCGTGCCGCCTTCCTGCGGCTCTGGCCTGCGGGGGGGATATTCTAGATGTTTAACAGCCGGAGCTGCAGGGGCACTAGCTGATGGATGTGGGAGCCCCTCTCCACGTCCCGCGTGGTTCAGGGTTCCCGGTTCAGGGTTCGGGTTCTGAAGGAGGCCACACACAAACGAAATGAGAGACCAGAAAACATTAACTTGGCCATATTGGGGGTCCAGGCAGGAGCCTTCCTCTAGTGGGAAGGACTGCCCCTTGCTCTGGCCTTTTTCTCCCTTTTATTAAGGCTTTGGGACACACCCCTAGCCTTTAGGCAGGAAATAACAAAACAGAAATTAACATGAAACAAACAGACCGAGGTTGCTTCAACCAATAATGTTTCAACTAAACAGTGAGTGATGAGCTCTGACCTTTCAGAGCAGTTAAGGTTGACCAGCCTTCTGGCCTCCTGTTTACATCCATGTAGTGAGAACAATATTTGGTTTCCGACAGATAGACACCCGTTCGGGTGCTGTGAGGAGCATCTTGGAGGCCTGGCCTGCTGGGTGCGTGGAGTGACAGAGGCCACGGTGGGGCGTGAGTTTCAGGGAAACAGTTGATTATCAACACAAGTGGATATATTTCTCATTTCAATAACTGCTCTGAGCATACTAGAGCATACTAGCTGAATGTCAGCCCTGCGTGCCTATACCCCTCTTCGGAAGAACGACTTGGCTGGTGACATGTTTCCCAGCTTCTGGATTCTACTCGCGGGGAATAACTCAAGTCTGAGCAACTCCAGAATCACTGGGGTAGCGTCATCATGCAATGACCAGCTGTGTCTTGCTTAGGAATGAAAGGGGCACTGATATTAAATACTGCTTATGTATGGACCACAGTGTTCAATGCTTTCTTTTGGTGATTATTGTTTTACCCTAAGAATAGCCCTATTGGTTAAGGATTATCACCCTTATATTACAGATGAATAACCTATAGATGACGAACACGTGTCAAAACATATCAATATTATAACAACAGATAGGCAAGTTACGAACAAATGCACAATTAATAATGGGTAGGGTCAAATTCACACATGGGTCTCTCTGGCTCTCAAAAGACAGCAAAGTTGAAAAGCAGCCCCTAGAGCAGTGGTTCTCAACCTGTGGGTCGCGATCCATTTGGGGGTCAAATGACCTTTTGACAGGGGTCACCTAAGACCATCAGAAAACACAGATATTTACATTACAATTCATTAACAATAGCAAAATTACAGTTATGAAATAGCAACGAAAATAATTTTATGGGTGGGGGTCAACACGACATGAGGAACGGTATGAAAGGGCTGCGGCATTAAGAAGGTTGAGAACCACTGCCCTGGCTTTGAACCCCATCTCTGTCACGTAGCTAGCTGTGTGACCTCATTCGACCAGTCACTCAGCTCCCGCGTGCCTCAGTCTTCTCATATTTAAAATAAAATAATAGCATTTTCCTTGGAGTTTTGGTGCAGTATTTAACAAGTCATAAAGTCTTTGGACTAGTGCTGGCATATAGCAGTCACCCCATAAATATTTGATTTTCCTTCTTCTTGCATCTCTCAAAACTGCCCCCCATGTCCAGCCCCCTCATGGCCTGGATTTTTCTAGGTCAATGGATCTAAAATCTCCTTAATTCCACCTTCTTTCCAACTCCCAGGCCAAACTTTGCTTATCTGAGAAAGTGGATTCTTTTGGCTTTAGTTCAGCCTGAAATATATAATTTCAGAGATAATATTGGGCTACTGGCTAACTCTTAGTTACACTTTAATTTCACTTACTGGCTTACTTATCAACTAGATGAAGTCTCTAGGGCTAAGATAGTGAAGAGAACTGGGAACAGGGTGATGACTTCGGAGTATGGGGACTTAGGGAACAGGCTGAGTTGGGGAAGGCACTCACTGGCTTATGTGATTTATTTTTGAACTGAATGCTTTAAGAGGCTTTATTATAATTTGTGTATGGTGACATTACCAGATTAAGAGATGATCACCGTTGCCGAAACCGGTTTGGCTCAGTGGATAGAGCGTCGGCTTGCAGGCTGAAAGGTCCCAGGTTCGATTCTGGTCAGGAGCATGTACCTTGCTTGAGGGCACATCTTCACTGTGGGGCATGCAGGAGGTGGCTGATCGATGTCTCTCTCTCATCAATGTTTCTGACTTTCTATCTCTCTCCCTTCCTCTCTGTAAAAAATCAATAAAAAATATATTTAAAAAAGAGAGAGAGATGATCACCGTTGAAAAGATAGTTTGTTACTTACCATTCTCAAGAGGAGGAGGCATGTCCAACCTCCCATGAGGGGCCACTGGGAAAGCATCAGGGCTGGTCAGGCGGGAGAGGAAGGTGGGCAGCTGCAGGCAAGAACCTCTGGAGTGGTTTCTGCAGGAAGGACCAAGCAAGGCAGGGCACGTTAGTGAGGACTGGCTAATTTGAATAATTTCTGGGGCTCTGAGACATGGGGCCTATCCTTCATAGTTTGGTACCTGACATTGGGGTGATTCAAGCAGGTGGTAGTAGCCCAGACTGTGAGAGCCCGCTAAAGAGGGTGTTGGAGCGTGGAGTCTGGATTGGTTGGTTTGTATTGAAAAGCACACTTGTGGGCAAGTTGTTTATGATCTCTAGGAGTTGTCTATAGCCCTGGGATAGACAATTCCTCCAGAGTTGGCAAAGCCCCACGTGTCAAAGCATCAGAAAATAAAATACATGGTTAATAGATGGAAACACTGGACAGTAGACTCCTGTGGTAGAAGAAGAGAAAAAGTTACAAAAGAGAAGAAAAGGAGCCGAGCCTCGAGAAGCACCTGTGCAGGGGCGCTCAGCCTGACTCTTGTCTCTCTCTCTCTCCATCATCACCCCATCTCCAGTGGAGGCCCTGGGTACCAGTGCTTCATGCTTACCCATCTTTCCTTCTCCGTGGTCTGTGTCTTGCTACTCTTCCCACCCCTCCACAATCACCTCATCATCAAGACCCTGGTCTGCCCTTGGTTGGGCCCTGGAAAATCTAGCTTCTCCCTTCTTGTGAGATGTCTCAGTCACACTCCAATCCTTTCCATTAGCAGGCTTTCCACAGAACAGCCAGGGCAGCAAAGATGCACGCAGTGCACAATGGGCATATTCATCAGTAAAAGCCGACATTCTGGGTATGGGCTTACATGTCAATGGGCTTTGTCGGGCAGTGATCCGTGCCCTCCGAAAAGGCCAGGGCAGAGCTCTGAAGCTGACCAGGCTGCTTGGGGGCAAATAGCCTAAATGCCTTCTGGGGATGGTGAAAGCCCACTGAGTCAGCTCTGTGCCCGCCAGCTCAGGCAGAAGCCCAGAGGACCCCCCCGCCCCGCCTCCCAGGCCACACCAGATGTGCCGGTGCATTGCTCACTTTATGGTGCTGGGAAACTCCTAGTATGCGAATCGTCCACAAAGTTAACGGGAGAAGGACAATCCCTTCAGGGCAGGATGGCAAGTAGTTTCCATTGGATTCTGGGGCTTTTGTCAGGTTTGTTGGCTAGAAGCTAGTTTAACATGGAGCCATGGTCCACTCCTATTGACCCTGGCAAACCAAAATCAAGTCCTGGATCTAAAATCTCCCGTTTTGATAACATTCTGAAGTTCTATCGAAGAGCTGGAGAGTTTTCTGAGAAGTTCCCTCAGCTAGAAGCATTGCTTCTAGTAAATTAAAGTGTACAGAAGTGAGGCAAACAAGAGCGTAATTACATAATTGCCTTCTCATTGAGAAACTTGCCCATCTGACATATTTCAAATAGCTGTGGCCAATTCAACATTTCCTTCTATGTTGTAAAAAGAAAAGAAGAGCCCTGGCCAGTTTGGCTCAGTGGATAGAGCATCAGCCTGTGGACTGAAGGGTCCCAGGTTTGATTCCGGTCAAGGTCATGTACCTTGGTTGTGGGCACATCCCCAGTAAAGGGGTGTGCAGGAGGCAGCTGATTGATGTTTCTAACTCTCTAGCCCTCTCCCTTCCTCTCTGAAAAAAAAAAAAAATCAATAAAATATATTAAAAAAAAAATAAAATAGCCGAAATCCGTTTGGCTTAGTGGATAGAGGACTGAAAGGTCCCAGGATCGATTCCGGTCAAGGGCATGTACCTGGGTTGCAGACACATCCCCAGTAGGGGGCGTGCAAAAGGCAGCTGATCGATGTCTCTTTCTCTTTGATGTCCCTTCCTCTCTGTAAAAAATCAACAAAATATATTTTTTAAAAAATGAAATAAGAGAAAGACCTGACCCACAAAGTTCTAGCTGAGAAACTTACAAGAATGAGCCTTTAAAATTCTAGTTGTTGCAGTTTACATCTCAGCATTGCTGTAGGTGATGTAAGTTTGGGGTTTTACAAGAAATTTGTTGTTTAAACATCTCTGTAGTAAGTAAGCCCCGATTATCAGCATTTATTATAAAACTCAGACTTCATAGAAGAGGTGTTTTTTCTTCCCATCTCTCTCAGAGGGTTTGTAAAATATGAAGTCCAAATACCCGAGTTTTTCCCAACATCCCTACACAATGTCTGCCTCTCGGAGCACATCTTTCAACTTGCCCTCTTTGCCCGGGGCCTACTTATCTTGCCCACCAGGAACAACCCCCATCCTTCCCTCTCCTGACCTCCTCCCCACCCTGGGGCTGAGCTCTGGCATCTCTGAGCATCCCAGTCTGAGGCCGTGGCTCCTCCTTCCGGTGCAGAGCAGCGTCTGTTGAGAGGGTGGCTTTGGCCATTCGCCCAGGGTGACCATCGCTCTCTTAACATGTCACTTAGAGACACCTTTCCTGCTGCTTAGTTTTTCTCTAAGCCACATCTTATCTCCCCAAGTGGAGACACTCTTATATTTTTATATGTTCCAGAGACCCCCGCCAGAGTGGTCCTGGGAGGCCGGTTCACTGCTGGGAGGTCTTGGCTTGGCCGCTTAACCCCTTGCTGTCTGTTCTCTGAGTCGCTGCAAACTCTCCTTACCCGCCCAGGGGCTGTGCTTCTTTCTAATCATCCGAACCCCTCGGCTGTTTGTTTTGGAACCTGGGACACATGTAAACTGTACTGTGACGAGCCTTCTTTACAATGGGAAGATCAGAAGGTCTGAGTAAACAAGTGGGTTCCCATCAAAGGCTTCCCCAAGATTTACAGACCTATATACGTTATGGCTCGGTCAGTGTTACTTCTCAGATATGTCTCACGCAGATTTCCGTATCCTGTTGCAATCGGGCTTTCTCGTGCAGCAGAAGGAGCCAGAACCTTCCCCACAGCTGTGACTCCGTGGAGGCGAGCTAGACTGCGCCGGGGCGGGAGAGAGCTGAATCGCTCCTATTCATTTCATCCCCGGCAATATGAGAGGGTTCAGCTCACTGCACTTACTTGAAATATACCAGAGAGACCCAATCTGCGAAATTGTGAGAAAGATTTTTGTTTTATTGCCAAACTTGAAACCAGACCTGAGTGGTACTTAAAATTTCAGTTACATGAGCAAAGGGGTTTCTTGGCGCGGGAGGAGGGGCTGTTCCAGCTCCGGGTTGGAAGCGGTTCAACAGACGAGGGCCAGAAGCCATATGCTGGCTGCCTCCAGCCCTCAGGAAGCTGTGTGTGTGCCTCGGCGGCTTAAAAACCAGAGGGAAACAGCCGCACACAAACCCTGGGATCTGGCCTTCGCAACTGGGGGGCCAGAGCTGCAGTGAGTGTCCTGGGGCTGTGAGTGCACCCTCCCTCCACAGATGTGCCCACTCTGCCAGCATGCGCCCCTGCACCAGCACAGAACGCCTCTAACGTCGCAGGAGTGGCCGGCAGGAGAGCGGAGAATGCTGCTGAGTTCTACTGACCTGGTGGGTGCTCCATCCCAGAAGAACTGGGCAGCCTTTTTGCTGTATTTTGAGACCCCTTGGGGTGTCTCGGGAGCTTGTAATCAAGCTTCGAATGCCACCCTTACAATGGAGGCCCTTTGGGTTAGACCCGTGGTCTGCAAACTGCGGCTCTCGAGCCACATGCGGCTCTTTGGTCCCTTGAGTGTGGCTCTTCCACAAAATACCACGGCCTGGGGGAGTCTATTTTGAGGAAGTGGTGTTAGAAGTTTAAGTGTAAACAATTTGGCTCTCAAAAGAAATTTCAATAGTTGTACTGTTGATATTTGGCTCTGTGGACTAATGAGTTTGCTGACCACTGGGTTAGACCACCACTTTCTATTAGAATGCAACACACACACACACACACAAGCATCCATGGCCCTGGGACCTGAGGAGATTAGCACGCACAGCTGATACCCCGGGCCTGACCTTCACTGGGCCTGCCCTTGAACATGCCTCAGACAGAGGGCCTGAGTCATGCAGAATCTCTTCACAGAACATATGTCTTAGTCAGCTTGAGCTGTTATAACAAAACTAGAGGCCCGGTGCACGAATTTGTGCACCAGCGGGGCCCCTCGGCCTGGCCTGTGGGATTGGGCTGAAAACAGCTCTCCAACACCCTCCAAGGAGTCCCTGGTTGCGAGAGGGTGCAGGCCAGGCCTAGGGACCCCACTGGTGCATGATCGGGGCCAGTGAGAGACTCGGGAGGTTGGCCAGCCAGGGAGGGACTGCAGGAGGGCTCCAGGACATGTCCGGCCCATCTCCCTCAGTCCCAATAGGCCAGACCCCAGCAGCAAGCTAACCTACCGATCGGAGTATCTGCCCCCTGGTGGTCAGTGCATGACATAGCGAGTGGTGGAACAGCCTTAGCATATCATTAGCATATGATGCTTTGATTGGTTGAACAGACCACTGGACACTTAGCATATTAGGCTTTTGTTATATAGGATAACCCAGGCCGGGGGCTTTAACAGCAGACATTTAATTCTCACAGTTCTCCAGCCTGAAAGTCTAAGATCAGGGTATGGGAAGATTTGGTTCCTAGTGCGAGTACTCTTCCTGGATTGCAAATAGATACCTTCTTATTGTGTCTTCACATGGGAGAGAGAAAGAGATCGGGAGAGAGAGGGGGGGTGGATAAGGAGAGAGAAAGAGTGCAGGGTCATGCTCTGGTGTCCTTCTCTTCTTATATAGGGGCTTATCCCATGATGAGGGCCCCATTCTCATCACCTCATTTAAACCTAATCACCCCTCAAAGGCCTTATCACATTCAAGGTTAGGTCTTTAACATCTGAATTTGGGGGAAAGAGGGAAGAACAGAAGCACACAGTCCATACAGCATGACAAGAACTGAAGCCACCCAGTTTTGTTAATTTGTTACTTCATTACTGCAATCCTAGGAAATTAACATAGGTATTCCTAAAAAAGAATTTCAAAATGGCCCCAGAATCCTGGGTTTTGCCCCCTAAAAGTGCTAGTGTGAATATGTGAGAGAGGAGGAGGGGGGACAGAGAGGGGGCTGAGGAGAGGGGGAGACAGTTGGAAGAGAAGAAAGAGGGGAGAAAAGCAGAGGAAGAAGAAGCGGGGAGGGATAAGAAGGACCTTTGCCATATGAGGCAGCATATTCCCTGGTGCAGAGGATTAGAATTTAGGTGTCTTTGGGGGCCATTGTTCAGTTTACCTGAGCCTTTAAGTACTATTGCACAGGTCCATAAATGTGTCTTTCTTTATAACAACTTGAAAAGGAATTGCCTTTAAATCGGGGACATCATCAAATGAAACCCACTTTCCACATTTATTCTCTTGCCTCGTCCCTTCAACCACTGTGTAACGTCCTGGAAGAAGGAACAGTCACCTGAGAACCTGGATAAAGAAACAGCCTCAATCCCTGACTTCAGCGAGCGGGTGCTGAGCCAGCATCCCGGCTTAGCAGAGGTACTTGCGTCATTGTTCACCCAGGAGCCCGCAGCGCCCTGTGATCACCAGACGGTCACACTGCCTGACCCTGGCAGTCGGCACCACGGCGCTGCATCACCGAACAAAAGGTCGATTCAGAGGGGAGCAGCTTCAGTCAGATTTGCTGTTTGTCTTTCACGTGGGCAGCAAACCCTTTGATGGATGGACTCTCATTTTTCAGAGTGAATTGAGTGCCTTAAACCTCCCAGCTAAGTGTGCCCTTTATAGAACTGTTCACTCGCGTACTTACAGGGTTATCAGATGTCTTCATCCGTCTATGAAATCAACATTAGCCACTCCCAACACTCATATTTGCTTAGGGCACACCCAACCCGCGCTCACTCCCATTCCCGCCTCCTGTTTTCCTCTCCTAGCCCAAGGCAGAATTCTCCATGTAATTGGGTCACTGGTTTTTTTAAACGTTTTAAATCAAACTGTATTCCCCAAATGCCTATTATGTTCCAGGCACTGAGCTGGGTCCAAAGGCAAAAAATAAAAAAAATTAAAAAAAAATTTTATTACATAATGAGACAGATTGAACACTTTTTAGCAAGAAAGTGTGAAGGTCTCCTACTAGTCTGGTGAACCCCAGTTTGGAGAGACTTTCTGGGAGTTCAGGGGGGAGCTATTTGAGTGGCATGCTCTCCGTGTTCTCGGGGCACCGTAAGGTGCGTAGGCACCATTCATAGGGGGAAGGCAGTACTAGATCTCACCCTGGTTTGATCCAGCTGCACCTCACAGAAACCTCCTGGGTATGCAAATGGGCAAATTTTCCCAAGTGTCTCAGGGGCCTGTCCCAAGCGTCTGCAGGAGAGAAAATTGACAAAACAACTACCGGAAGTGCGGAACCATGAACCAGTTCTTGCTGTGGTGTGTTCAAGCTTGGACAGGTACAGCGCTGAGATAAGGGAAGGAAACTAGCTACAGAGCCTGAGAAGAAAGTCCAAAGAACCAACCAGAAAGAAGATTCTACAGGAAGCCTGGAGGGCATGGCTCAGTGGTTGAGCGTTGACCTATGAACCAGGAGGTCACAGTTCGATTCCTGGTCAGGGCACATACCCAGATTGTGGACTCCATCCCCAGTGTGGGGTGGGCAGGAGGCAGCCGATCAATGGTTCTCTGTCATCATTGATGTTTCTCTCTCTCTCTGAAATCAATAAAAATACATATATTTTTTAAAAGATTCTACATGAAGGGGTATCAGGAGACAACAATTTATTAGTACTTTCAATCTGTCATCAGTGGTTTGAGTCCAATTCATGGAAGCAAATGTCCTAGAGGAATCCACTCAACACAGGCTAGCCTCGTCATTATGTGAGCATGTGCACAGTAGGGCCACAACAGAACAGCTTTTAGGACCTGCAAGTGCCTTGGGACAAGAACTATGGGTTATAACTAGTGTCCATTAAAGTAGCCAGTCTCTTATGGATAATTTGCATTTCTGAAGACCTCAAGATAGACGGGTATTTATCTCAAAGATTTCAAAGTCTCCATATGAGATAAGTTACTGAGGGCATTTATACTTGCTCCTCAATTTACTAAAGGTCTGTAATGTCAAATTTCTCTTGAGTAAAAAGATACACTTTGCACAATTGGTTAAAAGGTCAGTTAAAGGGAACCCTTTTAAAATGAGGATGTGCTCATAAGGAAAGGTGGAGACTGGTGAGGGCATGTACTGGGGGGTAGGGAGGGCAATAGGAAAAAAATAAAAATAAAATAAAATTTAAAAAATAAACAAATAAACAAATAAAATAAATAAAAATAAAAAAATAAAATGAGGACCAGAATTTTACATGAAATATAAAACCAGCTTAGGAAGTTAATGTTAAATAATACAATTAAAATCTTATAAAGGATAAACTTATATTACATTGAATACAATTAAGTGAAATTGTAATTACGTCTTAATTTTTTTAAAAAGATAAATTGCATGAGGGAGTTTTTAGGGGGAGAGGTTACTACTTTTCAAATAAATTGCATAAAAACTTAATAAGACATAGTTCATATTTGTGTTTGGTTTTCTCCGTGTGCTCATAAGGAAAGTAATTAGAAAAACAATTTCCGCCAGGCTTGCCTTAATCCTTTGATAATCAAATAATTGTCTGCCTAGGAATACATCTTGGCCTGACCTAGACTAGATTTTTCTCCTTCACCAGGTTAACTCTGCCAGACTCTCATTGTTCAAAACTGTGAGTGTGATTCTAACAATTCTCCAACATGACTTTCATCAACTTTCTGAGTTCCTGAATATTCTGTATTTGTACTTTACTGTTGTATGTTAGCAACATTTGAACATTAGCAAGAGACAGGTTACAAAAGGCCTTGATGGGAAGAGCTGAGAAATATTGTGGTGTTAAGCTGAGACGGTTTTTTGTCGGAGGACCCATTTCTCAAGTGGTCAGATCAGTAGTGAATATTTTCAGGCTTTGCTCTGACTTTCTGCTTCTCTCTGACTTTGGCTTCCCTGCGCATCCTGAAACCTCATCACTTCAGAAACTCCTCTAATGAATATGGGGATAACAAGGATCCCTAGACTTTGAAATTCATACTGTCTTTAACTAAGTTCCTTACCCAAGCAGAAAGCCAACTTAAGCCCCTAATATATCCATTTGTGAATGACTTTTATGAAATATGCATCTGGGTTGGGAGTATATCAGGAACATACCTTCTCTCCCAGCTACAAGGCAACAGCGATGATGGCAGACTCGGGCACCAAAAAAATCACTAACTAGACTATAACACGAAACAGAGTGCTGATTATATAATTCTGTCCAGCACTAATGTTTCAAGGTGGCTCTATATCAGCAGAAGACACCTCTCTAGTTGGGTTGATCCAAGTGTGTTGCCATGGGTTCCAATTATGTCTTAATTTTTTTAAAGAAATTAAGGCATAATTGCAATTTCACTGAATTGTATTCAATGTAATGTAAGTTTATCCTTCATAAGATTTTAATTGTATTATTTAACATTAACTTCCTAAGCTGGTTTTATATTTCGTGTAGAATTCTGGTCCTCATTTTAAAAGGATTCCCTTTAACTGACCTTTTAACCAATTGTGTGACTGTATCTTTTTACTCAGTAGGAATTGATTGGCACACTGACAGACCATTTTCATGGGCAGAAATGATACATACTAATCATTACCTGGATATTTATCAGGATGACGAAGGCTGCTGGGTTTATTTAGATGGGCAATGGTTTGCTTTTAAGCACTGGGAACATGGGCAACTAATTATTTGTGATCAGGAACATTATTAAGTAAAATAAGGGAACTCACCTGTGTCTGGTGTGATCTCTCTAAGCCCAAGTGGAAAATAAATATTGAAAACCCACTAGCTTTCTTATTGGCATCAATTAATCAACTATAAAATATAATGGAAAAAATCACAACCACAATAACAAAAAATACATAAAGTACCTAGGGATAACCATAACAAGGCAAGTGTAAACATATATTTATAACTCTATTAAAAGTCATTTTAAAAGATGTGAACAAATGGAGGGAAATATGTTATTCTTATATTCAAAAAATCTATCCAGATAGTTATTCTTCCTAAACTAACCTATAAATTCAATGTAGTCCAGATTTGAATACTGATAAAAGTAATACAAGGTTTATGTAAGAAGAATAAGCATAGAAAAATGGGAAAACCATTTTTAAAGAATAGGAATGGGGGAACGGGAGAGAGGAAGTGTTTGCTGTCCACCATTGCATTTATATAAAAATATAAAACTGCGGTCATTTCCTCCAGAATTCTTTCCCCTTCCCAGACCCCCTGCCCAGAGGCATCTCTATGGTTCTTTTTCACCTCCCTGCTTTCCTACTGTAAAGCAACTACCTTTTTCTTTTGTCTTTCCCATTTTGCTGTAATCTCTTTGCTATAAAAGCACAATCTGTGCTTTTCAATATAGGTCTTCAATCCCCAGCACAGTACTTGCACAAAGTGTTGAATAAATGCATGAATGAAGGACCAATTAAAAGGATAATAAAGTCAAATACAAAACTGGCTCCTGGGTATCTCCAGGATATTATAACCCAAGCTAATACATACTTATTTCCTGCAGATATTAAAGTAATACATGCATTTGTAAACATGCCCATGTATAAACAATTAAACTGCATGTGAGACTACATTCCTGAATCCACCCAGCAGTGGGGACCTTTAAAGATCAAGATCTCAACCTCCTTTATGAGAATAGGTGCTTTAGAAGCTGTAGTTGAAGAATGAAAGACAATGGGATGAGATCTGTGTGTTGGGAAAGTCAAGGAAGGGCACTGCACTGACACCAGAATGCGTTGACAATGTCTAACTACATTGAATATTATCTACATGAGCAGTAAATCCCTTCACCCATCCAGCTGGTAAGAGGGCAGGTTCGCTCCAGGGCCGCTGCCAGCCAAGGTTCCCGCCTTCCGCTACCTAAGAGGTTGCATTTCGTGATGGAGATGATAAAGCACCCAAGCACTACACCCCAAGTCCCAAGCAATTGGAACAATAACCCCCTTTGCAAAGCAGGAGAGGGAACACACTGTCTCACTGTGAGCTTCCTGGAGATCTACACAGTAATTTGACTACCTGCACCCACACCCGTTACCAGAGGGCAGGGCCCTCCCAGTTAATGGAAGGTTAAAGCTGGACCTAAAGCTACACACGCCCCAAAACACATTTCCTTTGGAGTTGTTTCGTGCAGGCCTGGTCTACCAACTGATTGCTGGGTAGATTTTAAACTGCCGCTTTGATCAGTGGATAGCTCAGAGCTATGGAATGCCCATTGGGAAAGTGATTCCGTGCAAACAGAATGGATGCACGGCCTCGAGTACCACTGAAAGGAGCAGAGGGGATTTGTTTTTTAAGGAAGAGATGTACGTCTGATGAAATAAATTTTAGTTTTAAAAAAATTGTAGTTAGAGCAGTGGTTCTCAACCTTCCTAATGCCGCGACCCTTTAAGACAGCTCCTCGTGTGGTGATGACCCCCAACCATAAAATTATTAGCTACTTCATAACTGTAACTTTGCTACTGTCATGAACTGTCATGTAAATATCTGATATGCAGGATGTATTTCCATTGTTACAAATTGAACATAATTAAAGCATAGGGATTAATCACAAAAACAATATGTAATTATGTATTGTGAAATATTTATTTCTAATGACAAATAAATGAAATTTTGTCTTGAATCGTGGTGTAGTCTTCATATGACAACAGTAAACTACATGGCTACATTTTGCTACACTGAGGAGCGGTGTGTTGGTTCCTAAGACCATGGGAAATAGGTGTTTTCCAATAGTCTTAGGCAACCCCTGTGAAAGGGTCCTTCGACCCCCAAAGGGGTCACGACCCACAGGTTGAGAACCGCCGAGTTAGAGTGTCCCAACAATAAAATCACAATTCCTCCCAAGTTAGAAGCATACACATTGGGGTCTTTCACCATCGAACCTTCACATCCTTACAACTTCAGGGCCCCTGTACCCCTAATCCAGACGTGCTGGGCCACAGATTGGATCTGGATACAGCAATGAAGATTCTATGGTCCTAAAACTTGGAGCTATTCTTCCAGAAGTATGGATCTTCTAAGGAAAACATCCTGTTGGGGTTGATCTATGTTTCCTTTGGCCCCAATTACCTCATAAAAAGGCTTGAAGAGCATGCATAAAACTTGCATAACATGCAGGAAAGACCTTAAAAAACATGCATATTGGAAAACATTCATAGAATTTAAACAAGGCTGATGTCTTTTGAAATCTTCATAATACTCTATCTGGGAGGATTGTTATCACCCTAACAATCCTCAAGATTCAAAAAGAAAATAACTGAGGAAAAGGGAGGCCGAGTTACCCCAGAGAAAGAAAAAGGCAAAAGTTCTCTGACTTCTGAGGGGGTAGAAGGCCTCCTATCTCCCAGAAATCTCTTCGAGTCTGCGATGTCTGGAAATAGCTGTTTCTGGGTAAAACAATCAGGCTGAATCAAAAGTAACACACCAATTCTAAATCCTCGCAATTACACGTTGAGAGCTGGCCTAGATATTCTCGGTGCCACCTTGCTATAGGCCAGGGGCATCGCTGCCAGCTCGGGGCATATCAGGGAAAAGACACGCTCTCAGCTGGTGCCTCTTCTGGCTGCATTAATCCACCTGAAGAGCGGTTCTGGAGCACAGCCAGTCTACACACGGCATCAAGGCTCTGGGGAGCACCAGGCTAGCCTGGGTGACCCGGTCAGCTCAGAGGAGGAAGGAAGGAGCAAGCAGGGTCGTTACAACATCTGGGTGGTGAGTTTTCACGCATCACTAATGCGAAAAAAGACACCTGGAGCCCCAACACCCCATAACATGACTCAGAAGGGCTGACGGTGCTCTGACATAAGGCCATGGCACAGGGAAGGGTAACCTTTGTGGAGCCCAGCAGGTCCCCCAAAATGAGGAGGTGAAGCTGAGAGTTTAGAGAGATCCAGGCTATAGAGTTCATAGGACACACCACCAGGGAGCAGAGAGCTGACCAGAGAGTGAACCCCAAAGATCTGAGAGGATCTCCTTCGAGTATTCAGTAGAGGGAGGATCCATGCTTGTTCACAAGGACACTACCCGAGGCTGGGGAAAGGCGTCCAAAGAAACCTGGTGATTACAGGCCTCCAGCCAGATGGAAATCCTCATAGGCCCCGGGGTAAAGAATGCAGAAGGTCTCACTTTTGGGGTGGCCCCAAATTAGCCCACGTGAATGCTGCTCTGGGCCCATCTTCCCATCTTAAAAGCATGACCCAGAGGGATCAGACTGTTTCTTTAGCCGCATTCCAGAACAAGGCTCAAGACAATTTATAGGCAACAGAAATATCCAGCCCCTAACTAAGGAAAACCCACCGTGTTGTGTCTGGCCACACAGTTCGCTATCTTTTCTGAAGTGTGTCTGCCTCCAAAGTCCACGTCCTTTCTGCCACGGATGTGGGGAAGGGTTATGTTATACTGGCTGAGGGCCCAAGTACCCTTTCTTTCTGCTGCTCAGTTGAAAACTCACTAAAAGAAGTACATTGTCTCCTGATGTCTCTGGTAGAAAGTACCAGTTCTTGTTATGAAGTTTTCCTGCTTTAAAAAATTGATCCCAGATATTATAAACACTCTAGATCAGTGGTTCTCAACCTTCCTAAGGCCATGACCCTTGCATACAGTTCCTCATGTGGTGGTGACCCCCAACCATGAAATTTTGCTACTGTTATGCATCATGATATAAATACCTGCATTTTCCGATGGTTTTAGGCGACCCCTATAGGGGTCGCGACCCACAGGTTGAGAACCGCTGCTCTAGATTTATCTACCAGTTAGAGGAAATACAGGGGATGAAGTCTGTGTTAAATAAAACCAAAAGAATGCAATCAGCCAAATCAAGATTATGGGAAATTCTCCAAGATAATTGACTTGGTTTCTTCAACAAAAAAGCATTGCATGAATGGTGGGGACAGGAAGGAGGAACGGTATAGATTAAAAAAGAGTAAAGAAAAATATCAACTACTGTGTTTTCCGGCGTATAAGATGACTTTTTAACCCAGGAAAATCTTCTCAAAAGTCGGGGGTTGTCTTATATGCCAGGTGTCATCTTATAGGGCTGGTATATCCCAAACTCTTTATTTTAACTGGAAAATTTAGGGATCGTCCTATACTCCCAGTTGTCTTATACGCTGGAAAATACTACACATACAATGTATGGATTTTTATTTGGATCCTGATTCCAGCAAGCATCTTTAAAAAGTTTTTGGGACCATCTGAATATTTGAGTCCTGAGTGGATACTGAAAAAAAAAAATGTAAAGAAGTATAATGAATAAGGAATTACTTTAAAATTTTATTAGATACAATAATACTAATGTGGTTAAATAAAACAAGAAGAATCATTTATCTGTTAGAAAAATAACTAAGTTGTGAGAGGCCTGGAATTTGCTTTTCGTTGTTGTTAATCCTCACCCATTGTACCAGTTTCAAATCACATAATTTCTAACTCCATTCCACAAAAAGGCTAATTCTTTGGTGGCAGAAAAGGATTTCGGTATTTTTCAGTCGAGTCCTTTCAGCATCACGAATGGAAGGTGTTGTGTCTCCCACCCCTTTCTTTTCACTCCTGGGAGCTTAGACAGGGTTACTAAAATGGACAGGAACCCTTTCAGCCAAAGGAAAGCAGGCAGACACCACAGAACTGTGAAGGTGCAGTAGCCCGCCTGATTATCCTTCCCACTGCACCCCTCACCCCCAGACTCTGAGAACAGGCCCCTGAGAAAGCCTCTTTTCCTCTCTCTCTCTCCCATCCTACAGGACCCAACCATGGGCACCAGATTCATCTGAAGAAGAGGATGGAGAGCTGAAGAACAAAGAGAACTCCGTGTGTGTGGAAGGAGCCGGTCCCTGAGGTTAAGGGTTGTAAAAACATATTATTCTGACACTTGTTAAATGCAGCAAGAAGGACGTGACCTGAGACTATTGCAATAGGGGAGAGAGACTGAGCTTTCCTCTGAATACAGTGGTACCTCGAGATACGAGTGCCCTAACATATGAGATTTTTGAGATACGAGCCATCGAGCGAGCGATTTTTGCTTTGAAATACGAGCAACATTTGAGATAGGAGTCATCGTGCGGATCGGCCGGCTGCACACGACCCACCAGTTTACCGAGACTCGAGCGTCTCATAGTTTCCCACGCCTCAAGGTTACGGAACGAATTAAACTCGTATCTCGAGATACCACTGTAACAGGAACATGTGGGAATTTAGAGCCAAGGAGCAGGGGCAAGGAGTGGATGGAAGATTCCTGGGGAAAGCTTGGTTAGGCATCAAGGGTGGGCAGAAGGAAGAGGAGCTTGATGGCTGTCAAGGGCGGGGCAGTTCTTGACAAACTGCTTCAGCAGGATTCTTTGCTAGAACTGGACTCCGCCTGCCAAGGACAGGGCCAAGGATGAGGCCGACTCAAGTTCCTGACTGAAGTTTAGTCAAGGAGAGAGCCTTCGCCCTGACGGAACAGAGAGAGAGAGAGAGAGAGAGAGAGAGAGGAAAAGATAAAGGAGATTCCAAGATTTGAGAGGCCAAGTGGAAGGGGTGAAGCTAAAGGTCAGAGACAGTGACTAGCTGCGAGGGGATGGCCTTCAGAGAATCGGTGATCAGGCCTGCCAGCGAGAAACCGGAGAGGTACCTGAGATAGGATAAGAAAATGCCAGAAAGTAGAATGCATAATTCACATGCTTGTTTACATGTTTCATGTGTGTGTGTGTGTGTGTGTGTGTGTGTGTGTGTGTACTTGACCTACTGGCAGTCACTGAGAGGACACTGGCCACCCACTCCCTTCCAAACTCAGGGTGTCATGCGGGGGTAATATGTTGAAAGGTTACTTACTCTACGTTTCCCACTGATCTCGTTTGGCTCAGTGGATAGAGCGTCGGCCTGCAGACTGAAAGGTCCCAGGTTCGATTCCGGTCAAGGACATGTACCTGGGTTGCGGGCATATCCCCAGTAGGGGACGTGCAAGAGGCAGCTGATTGATGTCTCTCTCTCATCGATGTTTCTAACTCTCTATCCTTCTCCCTTCCTCTCTGTAAAAAATCAATAAAATATATTTAAATATATTTAGAGCTAATGGCCAGACCGTGTTAAAGAGCAGGCTTGAGTTACAGGACGTAGCAACACACACCGGGTGGGAGCAACCACAGTTTCCACTCTGCACTGCCTTTGAATTGCACCCAATAGCTCCAGTCTGTGTGTCTGCCTGGCCAGTACCTAAAGGTGACAATGTTATCAAGTGACACATGTGCCTGTGTCAGCTCTTCTACTCCTAACTCTGGGTTACCTTAACTGGTCCCACCTCCTGGAAAATTGCTCATGAATCAGAATACAGTGTTTTATCGAGCCGCTGTTGTGTGCTGGTATTTGGGCAGGTTAAGTTAAGATAAAACTTGAGAAGTATCCCTCCACCTACCAACAAAATAGATATGCTATTGAATAACAAATGGCACCTTTGACCTTTCATTCCCCATCGAGTCCCTTAAAGTTTGTCAATGAAGCAGATGATAGGGTTAAATCAGAAATCCTACAGGGTCCAAATTCCTTTACATGGATTTCTCTTTATTAGCAATAGCTAACTTTAGCGAGTTATTTATATAATAAAAAAAAAAAAACAGACTATAATTAATGTTGAACGGGTCTGCATTTGGTGGGGAATTTTTGTGTGGATGTTTTTGTTATTTTAGAAAGCCTTATTCCGAGCCATGCAGCTGAGGACCGGGTTCAAACAATCCCCCCCAAAAGGCACTTCGATACTATTGTTTCCAGAGCTGAGCGGAGGAGCTCTCAGGGAGTGAAATTTTCCTCCTTCCCACTGTTCTGTTGTCTCTCAAAACAGCAGAACTGCCAAGATCAGCAGTTTGAAAGCCTCCTTTGAGGCATTCCTCATGCCTCTTGCACTGGCTTGAGCAAAACAAGTACCTAGACTGCATGCCCAGTTCCCAGGGGGACCCGCTGGAGGCCACACCGCCGGGTAGGGTGACAGACAATGGCCCAGTGAAGGCAGGGGCGCTGCGGGCTGCCAGGGGTCAGATCAGGCACCTAGAAACGCAGGCTTCAGTCACCACAAATACCTTTGAAAAAGCGGCCGGGGGCGGGAGAGAATAGAAACAGGTGGGGGGTAGAGGGGGCGCCATAGTTGCATCACTGTCCTAGAACAATCACCCTGGGACACGCGCCCAGAGGGCTGTCTTCATGAAAAGGGATAATTTTCTCTTTGAGGCTTAGTTATACTTTTTTCTCATGCCAAGGAATAATTTATGTTTTCACAAAAGTCTAGCAGATTTTTTTTTTTTTTGCACTGCCTTATGTGCACCTTTGCAATTTACAGTCAAGAAAAAAAGAAACTGGCCCTAGCTGGTTTGGCTCGGTGGATAGAGTGTCAGCCTGTGGAATGAAGGGTCCCAGGTTCGATTCTGGTCAAGGGCATATGCCTGGGTTGCAGGCTCGATCCCCAGTAGGGGGCGTGCAGGAGGCAGCCCATCAATGATACTCTCTCATCATTGATGTTTCTATCTCTCTCCAGCTCTCCCTTCCTCTCTGAAATCAATAAACATATATTTAAAAAAAGAAACTGTGTCTTCATTATAAACATAAGAAAAAATGTTTCTGAGCACAATCAGGAAGGCAAAGAACCTCTCATGGTCTAGGGAATAGATGAGCAGACAGGAAGAAATAAACATTGACCAACTAAATGAGAGCGATCTCCGGCTGTTTATTCAGAGTTGCTGTAACCAGGGCGTCAGCCACAGTCACATGCACCTTGACAGAGGATTGAGGAAGCTTTTGTGGAGAAAAGAGAAGACTTCAGGTGTGCGATGGTGGGTGAACTGGAGGTGAGGCATCCATGTTAAGTGCATACTTGGCTTCTCTCTTGGGTCCCAAGTAGGAAGCAGTGATAAAAACGAGGGAAGCTGTGAGCTATTAAGGTCAATTGTTGTAGAGGCCATTCCTCAGTTTCCTGGATTGTGACTAGAGATATCGATCTGCAGGTCCCTTATACCAGGCTGGCTTCATACGTGGTTTATTGGAGTAAATGGCTTGATTTCCTAGGCAGTTTGCAGGTCAGAGTTCTGCTTTCTTCTGTGGCCTGGCCACTGGCCACTTGTATATCCAGTCTCTCAAATGTACCCTGAGACAGGACACCAGTGGGAAGGAAGTGCAGCGTATGAGTCCATGTCATCTCTCTGTGAGGACACCGTAACTGGGATTTTATAGAGTTGGATTCAAGTTAAAGCCATCCCATTTGCCAGTGAGATGACCCTCAGTTGTTCTTAGCTAAATTAATAACACCTACATCCCTACAAATAAAGATACAGAAATTCAACTTGTAGAGTTATATTTTAAGACCAAATACATTTTTGATTATGAGACAAAATTCTTCATCTAAAATCAGATGTAGACTGATAGAATAATCACAATCTGACCAAGTCACAATAACCATCTGATTGGGTTTAAGATGAGCTATCATATTTTTTGAGATAAAATTTGGGAGACAAAAATACATAAATATAAATATGGCATTTGGTGAACCATGATTGGTCCTTTAAGAGAAATTAATTTTTAATTTTTATTAAACATTGATTATCCCATAATTCACCTCTGCTACCAAACTTTCCATTCCCTGCAGATTAAAGTTGAATATCTTTAACACCAGCCTGTCCTTCTAAAATCCTCTCCTACTTTTTCTGTACTAGTAACAATATTTACCACTGGCTGTATGCTAAATCCTCTGCTAAATGCTTTACATGCATGTGTTGTTAGTTGTTAGTATTTGCACTAAGCATATGAAGTAGGTACTAAAACTCCCTTGTACAGAAGAGGAGATTGCATAACTTGATAAAATCCCAGCAGTTACTCACCAGATCTCCCACCAACGAAATAGAATACACTCAGAACCATCTGACTTCCATGCTCTGAACCACTGTATACTATGAACTATTTCCCATTTACAGTGTTACCTCTACAAATATGTCTCTTGCTCTCTTTGAGATTGATAGAGCTATACTACAGGCCCTCAAAAGCGTATGCTCCTAAAAATAAAATGTTGAACCAAACTCAGAAAATAAATTCCTTGAAGTGGGGTAGTCTTTTCAGTGAAAGAAAGTCAGAAAGGAAAGGCATATTTGATTATAGTCATTATTCAAAAAAAAAAAACAACAAAAAAAAACACTGTTCATTTATTTTGCCCTTTAAAGACAAAGAGTAGACTGGAAAAATATTTGCTATACACCCGGTAGGCATAGTCTCTAACACTCAAAAAAAAAGTGCCTACTAGCTAATAAGAAAAAGAACAAACAAACCAATAGAAAAATGGACAAAGATATAAATAGGTAATTCACAGAAAAGGATCTCCAAATGGCCACTAAATATATGATGAACAATTTCAAATGGATTCAGGGAAATTAAAACTAAAACAATACTAATGATCTCTTTTTCTTTGTCATATTATTAAAAACTGAATAAAAAAGAAAAGAAGTAACTTCCAGTGCTGATAAGGGTGTAGAGAAGTAAGCAAACTTATACATAGCTACTGAGAAGTGGAATTGCTATGTTTTTGAAAAATCACCTGTCGATATTTTAAAATTTAAATATGTATGTATTTTGACCAAGTAATATAGCATTTGGGGCCATATTCTATATGAAATAAAGCACTAGTACATAAGACTACATCAAAAGAAATGTTTATTGCAGCATTGTAATATTGAGAACGTTTGGAAAAATCTATCACTTGGAAAGTGGTTGGGTAAATGTAGTGCATGCATACTATGAAATATCAGGCAAATATTAATACATTAGCCATGGCTCTGATTTGGAAGGAAGAGCAGAAATACTGTCCCTGCTCAATCAAATAATTCTGTCTCAATCAAACTGTGTCCCATGGCCACTGTTAGCAGCAAAGGGGCTGGGAAACAAGTATTTGTTTTTCCAGAATCTAAAATGGAGGTAAGCGAGGAAAAAGGGGTTTGGGGTTGGGTGTTGAATTAACCAGTGAATTGCTTATGCAGGCACCATAGCACAGACTTCCTGGAAACTCTCCCATGCTTTAGCAAAGGGCAACACACAAGGTAAGCACTCGCTAAACTTTCATTAAGTGACTAATTAAGGGAACTTTGGAGCCAAAACCGGTTTGGCTCAGTGGATAAAGCGTCTGAAGGTCCCAGGTTTGATTCTGGTCAAAGGCATGTACCTTGGTTGTGGGCACATCTCCAGTGGGGGGCCGTGCAGGAGGCAGCTGATAGATGTCTCTCTCTCATCGATGTTTCTAACTCTCTATCCCTCTCCTTTCCTTTCTGTAAAAAATCAATAAAATATATTTTTTTAAAAAAAGGAAACTTTGGAGCCAACAGTGAGACAACTTGAGCAATGGCCATGGAAGTCACGAGGAAGTATCCCAGGGAAGCTGGAGTTCCAGGCACAGGAGAAACAGAGTGCAAGTGAGGAAGAGTCTGAGGTCAAAGCCCAGGACTCTGTGAACTGAAGTCCAGGTGTCTGTCACCAGCATTTACACGGGGAAGTGGGTGAACCCGGAATCTGTCTGGAACTTAGTAGTTCTAGGTGGACCTGCTTCTCCCCACAGCAAAGAGCCTGTAGACTGGCATGAACTGGGATGAGGATGGAGATGGCACGGGAACACATAGGAACGTGCTGTGGGAAAGCAAGCGTCAGTTCGTCCAGGGGTCAGAAAGCGACCTCCAGCCACGTTTTGCCAGCGCTCTCATTCACAAAGCGATACAGGCCTTCAGTACAGGCCCCAGGAGCCAGACAACAATTCTCATCGCAGGGACACACAAGCATTGTAAGGAACACAACTTTCAAATAAAATCAAGCATATTCAACCAGCTTAAGCTTAGAAACAAGTCCTAGTACGTTTTTTATCACCCAGCCAAACACATTCTGCACAGAGCCAGGGAAAGAGAGCAAATGTGTGTAGAACCCTTTGGATTACCATTACAACAAGTTCCTGCTTTTCTCCTCCCCCCCCCCCCCAACCCCCAAAAAGCAAAAAAGCAAGCTGTAGCTTTTGAAGGAGTGTTTCCACTGGAATTCATTTCACTGCCATGGAGATAGAAAAAAATAATTCAAACATCCCATCTTCAGTAAAGAGGATATAGTGCTTTTTTTTTTCTTTTAGATCTTAAAATCTATGCACTTTAATACCATGGGCCTGTGTCAGAATGCCATTCAAAATAATGGTTTTATAGTCTCTAAATCCGTGGTACTAGTGATTTTGAGAGAATATCCTATATATCAGAAAGCTACTTTTATTTTTTCCCATCAGACGAGAATATTCTAAGCAATGATTAAATAGCTGATCCAGTGCCTGTGATAAGAGCATACGGGAGTTTTAAAAGCTGTGGCCCCATGGTCCCATTGAACGTGGGGTGTCTGTAGGTGCATAACTACTTTCTCTCAGTGCCCTTGGTCTGTCATGTTTCCGGCTGCTGGTACCACGTGGTTTTGTGTTTGTTGTTGCTATTATTGCTGTTTGTGTTCAAAGAACTCTTTAGCAGTTCTAGGAACACAGGATTCGATCGGCTGTGAGAAGAAGCAGAGCCTATTTGAAGGAGCATTAAGTAATATTGTGCTCAAAAACATTAATAATGAGCCATGTTAAGTAAAGAATATCAATCTTAAGGAAAGACATCGGGTTTCTTCATAGGTCAGGTAGATATCATTAGAGATAAGCCCAGCATTCCAATTATGTGATAATTTATGTCAATCAGTAAATCAAAATTCAAACATCCCATCTTCAGTAAAGAGGATATAGTACTTTTTTTTTTGTCTAAAGCCTTGTTTTGTATTTGATATGCCACATACTCGCTGAATGTTATTAAAAGACCCTATAGCTGAACAGGAGAAGGTACGGGAGCCCTCAACATTGAACCTGACCCACAGTGGCTGTAGGGCTCTGCTTTAGGATGGCAGATTGAACGCTTATGTTTACTTGCTCTCCTTCATGGAATTCCTTTAAAATTACACTTAAACAAGATGGAATACATCTATAACAGAACTGAGTTCAGTGGACCAGGGGTTTTGACATATTTTTGAAAACCAAGAAGTATTATACAGGATCATATTGATATCAAATCATTGCTGAGAAGCTTGTCTCCCAGAGTACATGAAAGAAGGAGGAGGAGGAGGAGGAGGAGGAGGAGGAGGAGGAGGAGGAGGAGGAGGAGGAAAAAAAGTCGAGAAGGAGAAGGAAGAAGAGGGAAAAGTGAAGGAGAAGGAGAAGAAGAAGGAGAAGGAGGAGCAGAAGAAAGAAGAGGAGGAGGAGAAGGAGGAGGAGGAAGAGGAGGAGGAGGAGAAAAAGTTGAGGAGAAGGAGAAGGAAGAAGAGGAAAAAGTGAAGGAGAAGGAGAAGAAGAAGGAGGAGAAATAAGAGAAGAAGGAGGAAGAGGAGAAGGAGGAGGAGAAAAATGAGTGAACTCTTTCCAGAAAAGCCCTGTGCCCAACTGTATTTGTTTCCCAGGGCTGCAATAACAAAGTACCACAAACTGAGTGGCCTACAACACAAATACATCCTCCCAAAGTCCTGGAGGCTAGAAATATGAAATCAAGGTGTCCACGGGATTGGTTCCCTCTGAGGGGTATGAGAGAGAACTGTTTCATGCCTCCGATGACAAACACCAACCCTTGGTGTCTCTTGCCTTGTAAATGCCTCACTCCAATCTCTGCCTCTGCTGTTACGTGGTGTTCTTCTGTGTCTCTGTGTCTCTCTCTGCTTATAAAAATGCTAGTCATACTAGATTAAAGACTATTACAGTATGACTTCATCTTAGCCCAACTAATTGCGTCTTCAATGACCCATAAGATCACATTCTGGGGTGCTGAGGGTTAAAACTCCAGCATATTTTTTGGGGAACACAACTCATAACATCTTCATCTACATGCTGGCTCTCAGATTCATTTCCAGTCCTTTCCCTGCTCTTTCTGTCTCTCAGACAACTGACCTCTACAATCTACATTTTCCAGACTCCCTGGCCAAACTGGTTTCTGGCTAGTTTCAACCAATGGGAGGCACCGGCAAGAGTCTGGCAGATGGGAAGAAGGAAGAAGCCAGAGTATGCCTCAACCTCCTTCTCAGCCTTGTGCAGTATCTCCAACAGTAGTTATAGCTACTCATGGTTCCATTTTCTACCTGGAAGCTTTGCCCCAGCCGGGTGACCCTACTCTGAATTTCTAACAGCCCCGGGAAGGGGGAATCTGAGCTGTTAAACTCTGGGAACCTCACCATCTAAACTCTGAATTGCTTCATCATCCTGTTTTCTCTGTCAACTCTTCCAGACCTTTGTAATTAATTCCTCTAATTAAAGTTCCTCCATTGAACTTCCTGGCATGAGTTCTGTTTTCCTGACAAGACCCTTGACTAACACAGGCTTCAAGAGATGCCAAGCTCTGAGTCATCTGGTAGAGAATAGGAGTGGGCCAGGGTAATTGTTGAAAGGACCACCAGTAGGATAGGTGGGCAGATACAAGTCTTCTCTCCTTTCTCCCTTTGGCAAATTCAATACAACTGTTAGGAAGAGGGCATATAGAAAATAATAGTTCTAAGTACGCAAACCGTTCATCTTTCTTAGTGGGCAGCCAATAGACACTACCCAAAGTTGAGAAAT
The DNA here is from genome assembly GCA_004026805.1 of Lasiurus borealis. Classification (NCBI taxonomy): domain Eukaryota; kingdom Metazoa; phylum Chordata; class Mammalia; order Chiroptera; family Vespertilionidae; genus Lasiurus; species Lasiurus borealis. Next base: position 4,934 of record PVJN01013033.1, on the reverse strand, counting down.
TAAGGGAAAAAAAGGCATAAGCATATTGCTAGTGTAATGCTAGTAGTCACCTCAAGAATGAAAACATCAATAAATCCAAGTAGTTATCTCTCAGGCCTTAGACTTGGGTTAGGATAAATGAGCTTATTTTGTTTTTATTTTATCTCTTTCTATATTAATTTTGTAAAGTGCCTGCCTTTGTTACTTCCATTATTAGGGAATAATTTCAAAGATTTGGCAGGTCTTTGAATAAGAAGCAAGTGGCCGAGACGGGTTTGGCTCAGTGGATAGAGTGTAGGCTTGCAGACTGAAAGGTCCCAGGTTAGATTCTGGTCGGGGGCATGTACCTTACTTGCGGGCACATCTCCATTGTGGGGTGTGCAGGAGGCGGCTGATCGATGTCTCTTTCTCGTCGATGTTTCTGACTTTGTATCTCTCTCCCTTCTTCTCTGTAAAAAATCAATAAAATATATTTTTAAAAAAAGAAGCAAGTGATTTTTTATCAGTCTACAATCTGGTTGGATAGAGCAGGGGAAGGTAAAGAGTAAAAGTAGTAGGAGAGTTTGAAAGCAAGCATATGAAAAAAGAAGCTAATGACACTATTCATTAATTAAATAATTGCTTTACAGGTAGATTGTGGGTGGGAAAAATCCATGCGGAATATATTTCAAGTTGGGAAATGCCTCATTTTTTTTTTTAACACGGATGTTTCTGAGAATTTTTTTTTTTAATCTTAGGAGATGTGAGTATATCAGATTCAATGTTGTTTTTAATTCCCCACTCCTACTCCTGCACCCCAAGACCTTCAGAATGAGAGGCAGAGACTGTGGCTGGGACCAGAACTGATGGGGCGCGGCTACTCTGACCTTTAGAGTCAACCCAGGCATGGCTGCATAGACTGGAAACCTTCTTTACACGAGTACAGTATGTGTGTTTTTTAAGAGAGTGGGGAGCATAGGCTTTGGACAACTACAGTTTACTCTTGACTAGTGTGGCTTCTAGCACCAGAGAACATTTTACAAAAATATTCATTCTTTTGATTGCCATCAATTTGTAGCCACAGTTTTATTTTATTTTTTTATTTTATTTTTGTCAGAAGCCTATTATTCCTCAGTAATAACTAAATGCAAAGACCTCTGGAAATTTCCACAGATATATAGATTATGATGCTAAGGCCAAGGCAGACCTCTGCCTGGACAGCTGTGAGATAGGAAACCCTCCTGGTTCACTTCAATGACTGCTACCTTGAGGTGATATCACGTGATCTGTGAATTAGTCAGGTTAGGATAGGCTTTGCTACAATAACAGTAAAACCCAAAAAACTCCATGACCTACCACAATGGGAGTTTATTTCTGGATCACAGAATGCTTGATAAAGAACAAATGGCCCATCTACATTTTAATTGCATGCCAAATGGAACATAGCCTTGACTTCCATGGTCAGCACAGAAGGAAAAAGGGAGCTAGAGAATCCTGTGGGATGCTTTTCAGTGTCAGGCCTAGACATAGCTTAGATCACCTCTGTCCATCTTCCTGTTGGCCAGTTAGTCAGTGACCCTGCCTGGTCCATGAGAGCTGGGAAATGTAGAGGAGAACTTGACCTTGGTAGGACACTCAGAACTTCACCACATGTTTCTTTAAACTGGTCATTTTTCTAATTAGTTACCTTCTTTACTTTTTTTTAATATATTTTATTGAGTTTTTACAGAGAGGAAGGGAGAGGGATAGAGAGTTAGAAACATCGATGAGAGAGAAACATTGATCAGCTGCCTCCTGCACGCCCCCCACTGGGGATGTGCCTGAAACCAAGGTACACGTCCTCGACCAGAATCGAACCTGGGACCTTTCAGTCCACAGACCGACACTCTATCCACTGAGCCAAACCGGTTTCGATTAGTTACCTTCTTTAAATTTCCATTGTTAAATATATTGATGTGTCTTTCACAGACTGAATTAGTCAAGAAAGGAGAAATTTATCAAATCATCACTTGGTACACTTTATATTACAATTTTATCTGTTAATTATACATCCATAGTACTGAAAAAAATTAAGAAAGGAGAAATGTATTAATCAATGTTTAAAAAAATGAGAAACCAATACCGACACCTCTTCTCCTAAGCTATCTCGGGGTGACTTATCCAGTTAAATGCTTGCTGTACATTTCCCACAGGGAAAGACAGATCAGCCTTTATGTTCTCAGCAATAGCTCCTAGAGCTGCCAGCATTAGAACCTATTTGTTTTGCCGAGAAGAGGGATTGTTGGCTGGAACACCAGGGCTCCCCATTACTCTTTCTGGAAAAAGCAATGGGAACTTTAACTTTCCTCTGGACAGCTACCAGCATCTCTCAGGAGAAGCTCAAGTTTAGCATCCCTCTCTGAAGGATAGCGCTTAGGATCCTCACAGTCCTCCCGGGCTCCTACTGGTGTCAGCAATGGCTAAGGGTCTCAAATCCACGCTCTTCTGTGTTTAATGCAAGTGTCAAAGCGAACTGAAAACAACCAACTGGCTTCGCTTGGGATCCTAAGTGAAACTGAAGTCTGATGGTGCCGCGTTAAGGAGCAAGAGCCAAGGCTACACTTGTGGGATTAATTCTGACTCCTGACAGAGATTCATTCTGTGACCAGAACGAGGAGAGTTCACATCGCAGCACTTCAGTTAATTCAAGTTCAAACATGAATCTCTTGAGCAAAGAGGTTCATTTTGAATGGAATGAATATAAATATTCATGGAAGGGTAATTCTAGAGGCCAGGGTGAGAGAAAAATGAATATGGAAGTCTTCTGCTCCTCAAAGTTGAGTGTTTAAAAAATCCCTGTCTTTACAAGTCACCACTGATCTTAATTTTCCAGGCCGCCTCTGGCAGGCTCAGGACATTAGCTGCCTCCTTCTGATTCACCGGGAAGTCAAAGAAAATTGAGTGAGGAATCTCTCAACTCTACGTTCACACTACCCACAAGATTTTTAGCTGAGCATTTTCCACTTCCTGTCCTGTGTGTTCCTTCCTCCATCTGTCCCCACCTGATGTCTACCTTCACCACATCACTGAAGCTGCTCTGTGCTTTTGCTGATGCTCTAATCTGAAAAATATTTTTAAGTCTTTATCTCATTTGAACTTTCCTCAGTACAGAGTCTGCTCTTGACCATCCCTCATTTTCTACTCTGCCGGTTGCTGGTTCCTATGATTTCTGGTTCTTCTGCCATCTGCTAGGTCTCCTTTATGCCTACCTCTTGCATGTCACGTTCCCTCAGGTCCACCCTTAGCTCTCTTCTGATGTGCTCAACAAGACTTTCTTGAGTGAGAAGACACTTCATGGAAACGCTGAAGCAAATCGGCTCCTCAGACCAAAAAGGGGCACAGAGTTGGTACAGAAACAACATAATAGAGTCACATCCATTCTACCCTTGAGAATCTCTGCTCCAGATCTCACTGAATGGCCCATCGACTCAGGCACCCAGGCTAACAAACCAAGTCAGTGAGGATTCTTCTTTCACTCTCACAGCCCCAAATCCCCTAAGTATAGTTAAATCTCTATCTTTTGAATGTACTCCCTCTTCTGCAGGATCACAGGCTGAGTGCCAGCTTTCATCATCAACATGAACTGTTAGCAGTAAATCTTCATTATCCACCTTGATTCCGGCCTCACTCCCCTCTGCTCATCCCTGCACAAGGCTTCCTCGTTTCTTTGAAAACTTCCATCTGATCCCATCATTCTCCATGCGAATCCCTTCAGGAGTTCCCCATCGTCTCCTTACAAGGCCTTTCACGAGCCAACTCTCGCCCGCTTCTCCCATCCATCTTCTGCTCCTCTCCTGCACAAATGTTAGGTTTCCAAAATTAATAACCATCTTCAAGTTTCCTTTGATGTTCGTACATTAGCACACGTCCAGAACAATGGTCTTAAGAAACCCTCTCAAATCTTATGACCAGGATTCCGCATGCTAAGCATGTATTTCACCTTGCATACCACGGGCCTTGAATATGAAAGACTAAAAGCCCAACAGGGATCTCAAACTTAACATGTCCAACACAGAACTTCATGTAAAAACTGCTTTTCCCCAGACTACTCCATCTCCATTGCTTAGGCCAAAAACCTAGGAGGCAAATATGATTCCCCTCTTTTTTTTCCCAACATGTCCAAGTTATGTCAACTTTCTACACAGAATACATCTCAAAGCAACCACTTCCCTCCCTGGCTGTGGCTATTCCACGGCCCATGTCATCAGTCTCCACTGCAAAAATTTCTCAGCAGGTCTCCCTGCATCTAGTCTTGCTCAGTTAGAGTTCATTCTTCACACAGCAATCAGCCTGACCCTTTAAGAACATAAATCAGATCATGTCTCTCTCCCCTGTTTGAAGCCCTCCAATCGCTTCCTTGGAACTTACAATAAGATGCAAACCTTCTCAGAGGCCTGCAGGAATCAGCCATGACCTTTCTTCTGACCTCCTGTGGACACTCGTCTCTCCCTCGCCCACTGCTCTCCAGGCACACTGGGCTTCTTTCTTCCTTTCTTTCTCTCTTTCTTTCTTTCTTAATATATTTTATTGATTTTTTACAAAGAGGAAGGGAGAGAGATAGAAAGTCAGAAACATCGATGAGAGAGAGACATCAATCAGCCGCCTCCTGCACGCCCCACTGTGGAGATGTGCCCGCAAGCAAGGTACATGCCCCAACCGGAATCGAACCGGGACCCTTCAGTCTGCAAGCCGACACTCTATCCATGAGCCAAACCGGTCTCAGCCTAGGCTTCTTTCTGTTCCCCAAACACACCAACCTCAGGGCCTTCACAGTGGCTGTTCCCTCACCAGGAGAGACCCTTCTCCTTTCTCTCAGAGGCTGGGTCCTTCCTGACAGTAGGACCCAGTTTACATATGACCTTTTCAGAAACACCTTTCTGGGTCACCATGCTTAAGGTTGCTTCCATCCTGGGTTTTTTAATTGTTGTTGTTTCATT
>PVJN01013032.1:0-49775 GCA_004026805.1 Lasiurus borealis | reverse complement strand
AGGCCTAATTCTTTTTTAAGTTTATTTTTCATTAAGTTTATTGGGATGACGTTGGCTAATAAGGTCCTTTAGGTTTCAAGTGTACATTTCAATGAAGCATCTTCTATATATTGAATTGTGAGCCCACCACCCAATGTCAAGTCTTCCATCACCATATATTTGGGTCCCTTCCCCTTTACCACGCCCTCCCCTCTGGTGACAGCATACTATTGCTAGTGTCCATGAGTCTCAGTTTTATATCCCACATATGAATGAAACCCTGTGATCCTGACTATGTGGAAACTCATCAGCACTCTTGCTTTGCATTATTTTTTGACAACGCATCCCTAGGTTGTCAAAATCCTCAGAACCCCTATGGGATTCTCAAATTTGCAGTGAAATTCATAACATCAGCTGAAAACTAAACTCATAAATTGTTCAGTGAAAGTTTGATGGTTTTTTATAGAATCATTTCAGACGCCTCTATGACTTAATAAGAGTGTGTGCAGTTAAAGTACAGAGAGATCCAGCAAACCACACGGTATTTAGATAAAATGTTTTTTTAATTCTGGAAATCCCAATGATTCCATTGTTCTTTATTAGTTTTGCCATGGGTGCCAAATAATTTCAAAAAACCTAATTTTTTATTCTAATCTTGATTTTCTATGCACATTTTAATATTTACTGGAGCTACTTAGCATATTGGAATACTTTACTGGGTCTAATAAATTATAGAAGATAGTAATAATGTAATGCACATTAATTGAAATAATATATTCTAATACTCTACATTAAGTGAAAGCTTAGTATTACTTATATTATGATTGTGTTGTTATTGCTACAGAATTGGAGAGTGCAGTTAACTTCTATCCTATGAATCAAAATTACACTTGGCAGCAGAATTTAACAAAATCTATTTATCTTTTTTCCTATTAAAATAAAATATCAGATACTTCTACTTACTTTTATAGCTCCTGATTGGAATGGACATTTTGCTTTGCAGCCTTTTTTGAAGGGTGAATATAAATATATTCCAAGAGTCATTGCTGGTACTTCTTCCTGGAAATCTGATTAACCATATGATAAAGCCTGAAGGAGATGAGCACTCCTAGGTGACGGGTCAAAATGCAGAGATGGCTGCTTGTGCATCTTTAGGAAAATGCTGGATTGGATGGTCTGCTTCTCTGCCCTTGGTATCTTTCCATCATGAAAGAAGCAACTACCTTTGCTGATAGAATAAAAGGGGGAAAACTTTCAGATAGTGTTTTATTTTTAATATATTTTATTTTTTACAGGGAGGAAGAGAGAGTTAGAAACATCGATAAGAGAGAAACATTGGTCAGCTGCCTCCTGCATGCCTCCTACTGGGGATGTGCCCGCAACCAAGGTACATGCTCTTGGACAGAAGCAAACCTGGGACCTTTCAGTCCACAGGCTGCCGCTCTATCCACTGAGAAAAACCAGTTAAGGCTCAGATAGTGTTTTTGAGTTGCTCTAAGAAAATGGAGCCGTTGCTGTAACATAGGAACTCAAACCAAATGGCTTCAACCAAACAATGGTATTATCTTATGGTTCTGGGGATTAGAAGTCCCAAATGAGACTAACTGAGCTACAGGTGTGGTGATGATTTCTTTAGTTTTAGTCTCTCTTTCCAGCTTGTAGAGTCTGCCTGCATTCCTTGGCTCCTGGTCCCTTCTTCAATCACTTCAAACTCTTGCTTCTGTTGTCACTTTTTCCACTACTGAGACTTTACCCTAGTCTCCTCTTAAGAGGACCGTGATTGCACTGAAGTCACCTGGGTAATTCAGCTGATCTCCCCATCTCAAGACTCTTAAAATATTTATAGCTATATTTTCCAGGGAAAGCATATGGATACCTTTATTTGGACAAGGAGGAGCCTTAGTAAGCCTGACCACAAACACAAGCAACTTTATCTTATAAAATGTGTGCAGAATAGACACTCGACAAATATTTCTCAAATGAATGCATGAGAATGAATGCACGGAGATATACAAGAAATAGTATTATGAAAATTCATGAGTTTGTGCTTCTATATAAAAGAGAGGCATAGCTTTCAAGTAAGCCATGGAGGAGTAACCTAACAATCGCATGGTCCAATCTCCAGTTGAGTGTATCAGAGGCAAGATTTGCATTTGCATTTGTTTGATTAATTGTTCTGGCTCCTTGTTCTATATTATGATTTTTATTTTTAGAACTTTAATATTTACATTGTTTTCATGGAGAACCCAAAATGAAAGGGTAGAGAAGATATAGGTTACACAATAATAACTAAAGGCATCTAAAGAAATGTAATGGAGTTGTGCTCTTCATTGAAGTCTGTAGCCCTACGGTGGATTCTAGATCTCTAGATCCTCTTTAGCTTTATTCCAAAAGACACCAAGAAGGAGAGAGGGAGGTAAGGAGGGCTTAAGCAGATAGCCCAAGCAATTGTTTATTTAATAATAATTTGCTTAATAGATTTAATTTTATGCCCAAGTGGTTGATTTGCTAATATAGACAACCTTAGGTTTAAATATGTCTTCTGGAGAAACCAAGATGGCGGCATAGGTAAACACCTAAACTCCTGCCTCTCGCAACAATTTCAAAACTACAACTAAAAGACAGAACGGACATCATCCAGAACCACAGGAAAGCTGGCCGAGTGGAAATTCTACAACTAGAAATAAAGAGAATAGCACATTGAGACTCAGAGGAGCTGCAAAAGGCTGAGGTACAGAGACATGCATATGGAGAGAGGACTGGCAGCTAAGTGCATGGCTGGGTTTCTCAAGAGGGCAGGAAGACAGAAACTCTTGACTGCGCTGAACTCCAGGTCCTGGCCAGACTCTGAGAACCCAGCCTCATTTGGGGGGAAACTGGACTGTCAGGAAAGAGAAAAGCACACTGAGACTCAGAGGAGCTGTGAAAGGCAGAGGTCTGAAAGCATATATGTTGAGAGGATTAACTGCTGAGCATGTGACTGGCTTTCTCAAGTGGGAGGTAATGGAAGTTCCTGAATGCTCTGAACTCCAGTTCCAGGCAAGACTCTGGGAAGCCAGACTCATTTGGGGAGAATCTGGATTGTGTGGCAGCAGGCGTATTTTGAGGGGGTGGGGGTTCTCTCAGAGGTGCTCGCAATGATTACCAAGGGACACTGAGACCTAGGGGCCTCATAGGGCAGGGATGAAGGGGAGTCAAGACTGTCTGCTCCACACTGAGTCTCTGCCCCATCCAAGCTGAGCAAAGAGGCTTTTGCAAGTCTTGTCTCATAAGGGTGACTTCAGCACAGTTCTCCCAGCGTAGACACAGCTGATCCTCATAGCCAGTTGGCCTGGAGGTCAATTCCCCCCAATGATACCAACAACAATCAAAACTTGACTACAACAAGGCTGTGTATACAGTCCACAAAGGGCTGCATGAAGAGTATCCACCTCAAGTACCTGGGAAAGGCTGAGCTATAAGGCCCTAAGGGACACCTAGCACCCAAAGCTACTCTACCAACTCAGGAAAGCAGCAAAAATGTGAAGACAAAGAAACAAATCACAAACAAAAGAAATGGAGGAAAACAACTAGATATAGAGTTCAAAACCACCGTTATATAGTTTTTCAAGAATTTCTTAGAAAAGATCAATAAATTTAGCGAGACCCTCGAGAATATGAAAAAGGGCCACCTAGAAATTAAACATACACTGACTGAAATAAAAAAAAGTATTATACGGAGACCTAACAGCAAACTAGAGGAATGCAAGAATCAAGTCAAAGATTTGAAATATAAAGAAGCAAAAAGAAAGAAGAATCCAAAAATTGGAAGTTAGTGTAATGGAACCTCTGGGACAACTTCAAGCATACCAACATCAGAATTATGAGGGTGCCAGAAGGAGAGAGAGAGCAAGATACTGAAAACCTATTTTTAAAAATAATGACTGAAAACTTTCCCCATCTGGTAAAAGAAATAGACTTACAAGTCCAGGAAGTGCACAGAACCCCAAACAAGAGGAATCCAAAGAGTACCACACCAAGACACGTCATGATTAAAATGCCAAGAGCAAAAGACAGAGAGTATTAAAAACAGCAAGAGAAAAACAGTTTATTACCTACAAGGGAGCACCCATCGAACTGTCAGCTGATTTCTCAACAGAAACTATGCAGACCAGATGGGAGTGGCAAGAAATATTCAAAGTGATGAATAGCAAGAACCTACAGCCAAGAATACTCTACCTAGAAAAGCTATCATTCAGAATTGAAGGGCAGATAAAGAGCTTCACAGATAAGAAAAAGCTAAAGGACTTCATCAACACCAAACCAGTATTACATGAAACGCTGAAAGGTATTCTTTAAGAAGAGGAAGAAGAAAAAGGTAAAGTTAAAAATTATGAACAACAATACATGTCTATCAAAACATGAATCTAAAAATCAAGTGAATAAAAATCTGATGAACAGAATAAACTGGTAAATAAAATAGAATCAGTGTCATAGAAAGGGAGTGGACTGACAATTCTCAGGGGTAAGGGGTGTGGCGATGTGAGGAGAGACTGGACAAAAATCGTACACCTGTGAATGAGGACAGTGTGGGGGAGGTAAAGGCAGTAAGTGAGGTGGGAACTGGGTGGAGAGGAGCAATGGGGGGTGGGGTCGAAGGAACAATTGTGCTAATCTGAACAATAAAGATTTATTAAAATTAAAAATTAAATAAATATGTCTTCTGTTGTCAGTTTTCTCCATCTTGAATGCATTCTAAGATATAAAGCGAATCACTTGTTGATAAAAGAAGAAGTGAGCAGGATGTGTGTGTCCTTTAAATCTTCCAAGAGAGATAGTAATTAAGGAACCATTACCATACAACTAGTAACTTCCAGAAGGCAGCTTTAAATCCAGCAAAAGTGGCTTTAGAGCCATACCAAAAAGGTGATAAATGTAAATTCTGTTATTATTGAATGTTATTGTTATCATAATGAGAATTAAGTGAGAGTTACCTTTATCTATGAAATAGCACAGGGTTCACTTGATTTCACATAGAGGCTATAGAATTACTATTTATATTAGCTTAGGAGCTTTCATCCACCCCACCTCCCACAGCCTTTAAGCCTAAGATTAAAAGAGAGTAAAAGAAGTATCTCGGTTTATCGGAAGAGATGCATAATAATTTACATTTTGCAAAGTCTCTGTCCTAATTAAATAAGAGCGTTTGGCAGGATCTTACTTCTAAATGCTGGATGATCAGGAAAGCATGATGATCCTTTATGATGCCAAAGGAAGCTGTGATTTCCCAAGGTCAAGGGGCCCAGGAAAAGAGCTGGTTCTATTAGCCCTGATGACTGGGCCCTGAAACCCTGCAGGAAACCATATGAGACGCATGACCACTGCTAAATCCACCAACCTTTGTGGGACTCTTTAGTGGCCCTGCCCTAATGTGCAAGGTGACCTTTACCTAAGGAATTTGCCAGACTGCTAGCCACACACACCAGCGTACTAGGAACAATAAATACCCAGAGGTGTGTGTTCAAAATATCTGATTTCCCCTATTGTTACTTGTCCATGAAGACGGAAAACAACTCACTTTTCCCTGGCATGTTCGTTGTGCTCTTTCAGTAGCCAGCCTCCCAGGATGAGGATAAAATGCTGAACCTTGATTCTCAGACACTGTCTGTACCAGAGAGGCCATCAAGGTCCAGGTGATTCCCAGGACAAGTGGAGTGCTTCCCGACTCCACCACTGGCTGTTTCCTTTCGTGCGTTGACATTGATGTCTCTTCTCTTGGCATGAAGGAGTCCCAGGTGCCCCACTGACCATTACCTGCGCCTGTAATTACTCGGGAGCAGGGAATGGAAAGGGCATTTCTCCTCCGCTTGCAGAGAATGACAGCCTCGGAGATATAAGCGGGCTCTGCATTAAGACAAATCTCTCAGGAGAGGTTTAGACTCCCAAGCTTTGATTCCTCAAGTTCTGTGTCAATAGCGGCCACGCTCATTATCACTGAAGGATGCAGAAGCAGCGGCCGGGGCATAGACTCAGACACGGCTTCAGTGTAAAGGCAGATCCGGGCACATAAAGATATAATTGCTAACGCTAGCTACTATCCCTTTTTCAGAGTACTCCTATGTAATGAGTAGTTTCCTATTTTTTTTTATTTTCTTATTTTTTAATAACAAAATGTTGATATATTTTTTTAAAATTTCTCACCCTATGATTTTCTCTTGTCTTTTTTTTTTTAATTTTTTTCTGTTGAAAGTATTACATGTCCCCTTCTTTTCCCCATTCACCACTTCTAGCCCACACCCACCTTCTGCCCTAGGCCTTCTCCACCCTATTGTCTGTGTTCATGGGTTAACATACATGCATACAAGCTCTTTGATTAATCTTTTCCCACCCACCCTGTCTTCCCTCTGAGATTCCACAGTCTGTTCCATGCTTCTATGTCTCTGGATCTATTTTATTCATCCGTTTACTTTGTTCATTAGATCCCACATGTAACTGAGATCATGTGATACTTGTCTTTCTCTGACTGGCTTATTTCACTTAACATTATACTCTCCAGGTCTTTCCACACTGTCTCAAAGGGTAAGGGAGCCTTCGTTTTTGCTGCTCTATAGTGCTCCATGGTGTAAATGTACCACAGCTTTTTTATCCACTCATCTACTGATGGGCATTTTGGCTGTTTCCAAATTTTTGCTTTGTAAATGGTGCTGCTATGATCATAGGGGCTCATATATTCTTTCTGATTGGTGTTTCAGGTTTCTTAAGATAAATTCCTAGAAGTGGGATCACTGGGTCAACTGGCAGTTCCATATTTAATTTTCTCAGGAAACTCCATACTGTTTTCCATAATGGCTGCACCAGTCTGCATTCCCACCAGCCGTGTACTAGGGTTCCATTTTCTTTAAATCCATGCCAGCACTTGCCAATCATGTATTTGTTGAATGTAGCCATTCTGACAGTTGGGAAGTAATATTTCCTTGTTGTTTTAATCTGCATCTTGGTATCTTTTAAAGTGAGCTGGTTGTTCACTAGCCATTTTTTTCAGAACACACTGATTTTTTTAAAAGTATTTCTAACAGATATGAGAGATCATCCCATGCATTTTTATTCCTCAGAGCATCTGGATCTAGATTTGTTTATGTGTGAATCTATTTCAAACTCGATAAGGCTCTTTCCATATTATATGAAAGGATCGCTGCGTAATTTTTTAAAGTGTACATGTGCTTCCAAACTAATATCCAAGCTGTGTTCTTGTGAGTGGAGGAGGGAGGGAGCTTTGCTCCCTCAGACAGGCTGCTCAGTTGATGTTTAAAGCAAATCGTGGTGCGATGAAATCTAAAGGTCAGGCCATGTCTGTTTCTCTGGCTTTGTCAACGCTGTGGGCACGCGGGCATCAGATAGAGTCCTTTCATGCTGACCCAACGAACAGCTCGTCTGTCCACTGTCACCTCTTTCCTGATCCAGGTTGTTAGACGCTTTCGTCTGCTCCGGGGTCTTCAGAATGGATTATGACAGAGCACACCACTCAAGGATTCCGCGAGCATCCCCTTAGGAATTGCCAGTCCTGAAACTGTTGCATGAGAGAGACTGCCTGCCCCCGTGCCCCGCGTGATCCGTGTATTTTACAAATTGCCTGGATTGTTTTGTTTTGGCACCGCTGCTCAAGGAGAAAATTAAATTTCAGAGAGAATTTTGGAAAACGTGCAATGCTTCGGGTTGGTTACTTAGGGCTCATTCCCTCACAGTTTTGCTAATTATCTTTTCCTTATTTATCCATTCGCTCACTCCATTGATTCATTTATGCATTTATTCATTCGTTCGGTGGTTTCTTATGGAGCAGTATCTCTGTACTAAATTTCCTGAAATGTAAGAACACGAGGTGGAGAGCCTGCAGGAAGTGTGTGGTCATAACCTGAGCTAGACACCCGGGCTCAGCTCCTTTCAGTCAGTGAGAGCGAAAGAACGAGGGGATGAAGAAAGGGTTCAGGGAAGAAGAGGGAGCTGTGAGAGAATAGAATTGAGATCTAAACAGTCTATTTTGTGTTTGTTTGGCGTGGATATGTCTGTTTTTGAAACACCCCAAAAGAGTCACATCACTCAAAGAATATGCTCTGACTAACTCCCTGTGAAAATCTGAAGATAATCGTTGTAAAATTGTGTTTCCATAACGAATAAATTAGTTGTCCCCAAAACCACTTGCATAGACTGCATGATCCTTTACAAGTTACATCATCTAGTCTTGCTAGTATTCAGAAGGCAATGGGATCTAACGAAATGCTTATTAAGCCGAGACCGGTTTGGCTCAGTGGATAGAGTGTCAGCCTGTGGACTGAAAGGTCCCAGGTTCGATTCTGGTTGGGGGCATATACCTTGCTTGTGGGCACATCTCCACTTTGGGGCTTGCAGGAGGCGGCTGATCGATGTCTCTTTCTCATCGATGTTTCTGACTTTCCTTCCCTCTCCCTTCCTCTCTGTAAAAATTCAATAAAATATATTTTAAAAAAAAAGAAATGCTTATTAAAAAGTTCATTTCCTCTGCCGCAATTTGAATCCAAATATTCTCAAGTAAGGGAAGATGAGGCCTTTGAGCGTGTTCATTTATTTGCCTCTGTGTCAGCTGGAACAGTAAACGTGGCATAGAGGAATGACCTAGAGGCAGGTTGGGGGTAGTAGGAGGTAGAAGAGGCTCTTGCCTAGGATATAAAATGCAAGGGTGCATCAAAACAGTTTTTTATGGAACAATTTTAAAATTTTTAAATTAATGGAAAATGCATGACAAGCAAAATATTTAAATTGTAATTAAAGACATCATTTGAATTATCAAAGTTTCCTCTTCCTTTGGCTCCAGCGTGGCTCAGCACAGAACCAACCTAGAGTGGCTGTGGCTACAGAATATGCCCTTATGTTCCATAACAACCATAGAGTTCTAACGCTGGGTTACACCAATTCTCAGAATCAAAAACAAAATCAAACAAAAAACACCAAAGACCAGTGTTACTTGATTTTCTGGTGATCCTAAAAAATAAATTATGCATCACTAGAAGATTTCTCTAAAAGACATAGAGTCTGAGTATCTTAGGAGCGGAAGTACGCTTAGAGGTCAAATGGCAGTTCCGGAATAGGGACTCATTAACAAGTCACTGAGCTGAGGAGTTTGGCCTAGAATCTCCTCTTCTGACTCCCAGCCCAGTCCTCTGGCTAAGTCATCAGACAACCTGGGCCAGAGTGTTCCACAGGAAGGATACGTGACTTACCACTGAGAGCTCCAGGCTGTGAAATCGTCTGGGGACGGGCTACGGAAATTCAGCTTAACCCTGCAACACAAAATGAATGAACCACACGGGAGCAGACAAAGAACAGCGACATTAATTCCCATCTATGATTATGTAAATGAATTTTGGTTTTCGCACATGCATTTAATGGACTAGCAATCATCATTTTAAATACTGTACTAAGCAATGGCGTCGTTGGGAGATTTGTAAATTAATTATGTTAATGTATTCGCTGGCATTTTTAGAATCCCGAGAGGGATGAAAGGAAGCTGTAACTAGAATTCTTTAAGTCCCAGGGAAATGTGCTCTCTCTCAGGCTATTTCTTGCCACAGAAGAAGTTCCTTAGCGAGCAGTTGGGATTTCCGTGACAGAAAAAGCCAGCCACCCTCGTGGGGTGCTTGGGTGGGACTCCAGGAGCAGCAAGCTACTCTTGTGGGCAACTGGGAGTGAACATCCTATATTATAAAAGCCTAATATGCTAAGTATCTGGTCACCCATTCAACCAATCAAAGCATAATATGCAAATGACATATTAAGGCCTCTCAACTGCTCGCCATGATGTGCACTGACCACCAGGGGGCAGACGCTCTGACCTGTAGGTTAGTTTGATGGTGGCATCTAGCCCATCAAGTCTGAGCAAGACGTGCCAGACACGCCCTAGGGTCCTCCTGCGGTCCCTCCCCAATTGGCCAGCCTCCTGTGTCCCTCCCCAGCCCCAATCATGCACTGCTGGGGTCCCTTGGGCTGGCCTGCACCCTCTCAGAGTACAGGCTGTTGACCCTTCCTCCAGAGTGCATGAATTTTGTGCACCAAGCCTCTAGTGTTCTCATGATATATAAGGGCCATTAATTTTCTGCGTTTATCTCTCTCTACCGATCCTATTCCCAGAGTATCTAGCTCAGAATCCACAACTTTTGCTTCTGTCTCATGGTCCTTCCTGTATCATGGGCCCTGGTACATGGAAGGCTGTGTGGGACTATTATTTATCTAACTTTCTAATCAGATCTCAGACCGCACAGGCAGGATCTACTTTGAAAGGGATTCTCCTATCTGTGATAAGTAGATCATTCTTGAAAGGGCTGCGATTTTATCCACACTTTAACTTTATCCAAACAGTGACAAGCTAGGCATCTTATAAATTAAATTATGAGATTTCACTCACCCATCCTGGTCTCCTCCCCTGGCACATCCCATTTGTGTAAGGCATTTTCACGGCCTGGGAAATAGAATGCTTTTTTTTTTTTTTTTTTTTTTTTTTTTTTTGCCGGTAATAGATTGTTTTCTTATCAGTCTCTGCCAATTTGGAGTCTCACACCCTGGCGTTCTGCCATGGAGCCTGTCTGGAAGAGTCACTCCATTGTGACCAACTTTTTTGAGTGTCCTCTTTAGTATATTTGCGGGGCCGCCGGAGGCATTTTGTCTGCTCACCTTTTTTTGTCACGCCTCCCCAGGCCCTGAGATGAGAGAGTAATGGGAAAAGCAGGGCTGTTTGAAACCCTGGCCTGGCTTTATTCGATTTCTGTCATTTTTTATTTTGGCTGTGGGAGCTTCACGGGTCTATCCGAGCCCTCGGTTATAACTTAGGGGAAGCTAATAAAATCCCTGACACACCGGATTGTTTTCTGTCCTTTCTATTGAACTTTTTGGCAATTGAGCTTGATGCGTGGAAGCTGAAAGGAAGCCCCCTCGTTCCCATTGCTGCCGAAATTAGATGCTTAGCTAATTACAGGTAGTTAGCTGTTCAGTGAATCCTGCCGTCGGCACAAGGCGGTGTCCAGCTCCTTGCTTTCTGCTGTGTGCCTGGGGCTCTCTTGCTCCCAGGACACATTTCCTGGCCTGTGACAGGTGTTCTGTACAGGGCATTCCACTGTCAGCTGGAACTTGGGGTGTGTTATTCTCTCCAGGGCTGGCATAGACTTTCACTCCCTTTAAGAAACTGTTCAGCCGAAACTGGTTTGGCTCAGTGGATAGAGCATTGGCCTGTGGACTGAAGGATTCTCGGTTTGATTCCGGTCAAGGGCACGTATCTTGGTTGTGGGCACAACCCCAGTAGGGGACGTGCAGGAGGCGGCTGATCAATGTCTCTCTCTCATTGATGTTTCTAACTCTCTATCCCTCTCTCTTCCTCTCTGTAAAAATTCCATAAAAATATATTTAAAAAAGAAAGAAAGAAAGAAAGAAAGAAAGAAAGAAAGAAAGAAAGAAAGAAAGAAAGAAAGAAAGAAAGAAAGAAACTATTCAGTGGGTGCTGACTTGGATGCGGGTTGGAGATGGCTGGGCCATCTGGATTTGAGATGTAACAAGAGCAGACACTAGGACTTCCAGAAAATGTCTCAGACTTTGAATACAGATCATAGTGTGCATGGAGCAGAGGGAAGCACTGAGGCATATAGGAGAATGAGTAGAGGATGCCCTTTGACCAGCTGCATGCTGATGTGATGGAAGTAAAAGAATCATCCATCTCTCTTCTCCCGTCTCCTGGGCTCTTCAACCGGGCTCTTTTCCTGGCCTTTCCAAAGAGACCTTTTGGGCAGCACTAAACTCTGATCTTTACAAGTTCAAATGACCACCTTGAATTGATATTCTCTCATCCTTATAACGTGTGTTTCATACCTGAATCCAGAATGGAGCTTATACTGAAATTTACGTTTGCCCCTCAATCAGAACTGACTGAAAAGGTATTTCCAGGTGACTAGCTAATCTGATAAAGAAATTAAACTGCTTATAACGGATCCTCTGTTCCTTCCCAAAGATAACCTACCCATATTTCAGCAGAGACGGCCTGTGCCACCATGCCATAAAGCTTAATGGGGCCTCTCGCTCCACTACGGAGACTTGGGAGATCATAATCTAGGTGAGAGTGAGGGTTATAATTTGCCTGTGATTCATGTATGCTCCATATATGTTTAATCTGCTGTGTTACTTCATCTTTTATTTCGGAGTTTTATCTTCTGTTCTTTCATTTGGGCTTGCTTATGTATATTAATCTTACGGCTCCCGCTCACTTATTATCTGTTTGTTACCTTTCCCCTCACTATCTTCCGGGAGATAATCACTAGGGGATGTAATGCGTCAGAGCGAAAGAAATGAACTTGAATGCAAATGTAAAATTCCCACTATTCTTCAGATATTTAAAAACTTGATAGCAATAGTTTGCTTTTATATTTTTATATTTGCTTTTATATTTTTTTATTATGAAATAAAGCCACAGGATAAGTATCTCTCTCTCTCTCTCTCATCAAGAAATAGGACATTGTCAGCTGCCCTTACTTTCTCCCACCAAAGGAAGACGCTGTCCTGAATTATATTGAACCACTTCCTGACTTTTCATTGGAGTGTAATCCTAATGCAAGCATTTCCAATCATTACAGTTTAGCTGTTCCGTTTTTTTTAATTATATTTAAGTGGAATCAGACAATGTATATTCCTTTGTGCCTAGTCTTTTCTCTGGACATTGTGTTTGCAAGTCATCTATGATTTTGCCTCGCTCTCGTTGGCTCGTTTTATTGCTATTCATGTTCTATGGTGTCAATGTCCCGATTTACTTATTCATGCTATTGATGATGGGTACATGGATTGTTTCTAGCTCATGGCCATCATGCAGATCCAAACATACTTGGACATGAATCTCTTGGTTCACAAGCACATGAGTTTCTCTTGGGTGTATAGCTAGCTATGGACTTGCCCATTTTCACCTTCAGGAGATCACGCTAAACTCTTGCCAAAATGATTGTATGCCCGTGTTTACGAGAGTTGCTATTAGACTGAATATTCCCCCTTTGCTAAGAGCTCTTACCGCGTGCTGGACACCAGAGCTGCAAAACGTTGAGGAAAGCAGATTGACACCTGTGAAGATGTTAATCTTTCTCCAGAGAGAATTCACAGTCTTCTGCCAGCAGGTCTCTTTCAGCTGATATTGAAGTCACAAAATAGTGAGCTTCTGTCCAAACTTCTGCATATTTCTGCTTTACTTTTACTCATTGGGTTTAGCGTGGCTATCTATGTTTATATCTGTATCCTATACAGCAGTACCTCGAGATACGAGTGCCCTAACATATGAGATTTTTGAGATACAAGCCGTCGAGCGAGCGATTTTTGCTTTGAAATACGAGCAACATTTGAGATAGGAGCAATCAGGCGATTCGGCCAGCTGCACACGACCCACCAGTTTACCGAGACTCAAGCGTCTCATAGTTTCCCACGCCTCAAGGTTATGGAACGAATTAAACTCGTATCTCGAGGTACCACTGTATATGTATATCTAGAATAATAAAAGCGTAATATGCTAATTAGACTGGACATCCTTCTGGAGGACCTTGCAGCGGAAGCTGGTGCTGGAGGGAAACCTGGGACCTGGGTTCCTGCCACAGATGGAGGGAAGTCCGGGTCCCAGATGCCAGAAGAAAGCCAGTGCCTGCAGCGGGGGCAGGAGGGCCTACTCTTGCATGAATTGTGTTCACTGGGCCTCTAGAATGTGTGTGTGTGAGTGTGTGTGTGCGTATGCGTGTGCGTGTGTGTGTGTGTGTGTGTATAATCCAAAATTAGTGAGGTTTAAGGGTTCCCTCACCAACCCACTCATTGGTTCCAGATACAAATCTTGGTAGCCTTAGTCCATCAAGGCTGCCCAAGGCCATATGATCCTCAGGACTATTTCGTCGCTACCTTTCAAAATGAGCAAGTCTTATGGCATAACATGGGCCCTAAAGTCTAGAATCACTTCCCTTTGCTCTTCTTTTATTCCCATTTCCCATAATTCCGCATTCTGGTTTTTCGTTTGTTTTCCAGTGCTTCCACGTAGACTTGTTTTTAAATGTTATTCTTTCTTCCTGGAGGTCCTCAAGGGAGAGATTGTTTTGAATGATCTAATTCACCATGATAGGAAGCAGAATTCTTGTTTTATTCGCATGTGCATGTTGTAATTTATTTCCAGATGGGGCTTTGAGAAAAATCATCATTGAAAATTCTGAAAACATTTCTTCAAGGAAATAATGTATGTTTCACCGAAAACTATTGAAAATGTTGAGCTAGTCTTGTATTTCACATACACAAAAATCATTCTTATTTGAATGAAAACTTTGAAGCTTTTTCTTTAATGATGCTGTCATCCCAATTCACATGATTAAACAGGAGAGATGCAGGCCCATGCTCCCCTGACTACATGTTTGCGTACATATTTGGACCTGGGTACAACCCCTCCACAGCCTCAACTTTTCAATAATTTGGGGACAGGAAAGAACGTGCGGGAAAAAAGTAACTCTGGAATAAAGTGAGGTGACTCTTAGCTCTCCAATTTATCAGCTGACTTAGCACAGCTTCTTTGTCATGTCAGTACCATCTACATTAGCTGTGGGCAGAAGCACAAATGCCACAGTTAACATGTCTCCCTTCTCTCCATGATGCAGATGTGTTAGAAGACCACTGTCCCTCTTAGATGGAGTTTGCAGGCTAAGGGGAATCAGGAAACTTAGTGATCAGCAAGTGTTAAAGTTGGGGGGACGCTCAGACTTGACCTGAGCCACACAGGAGGATCATTGCCACTTCGGTCCAGATTTCAGAGCGGGAATTAGAAATTCTAAATTAGCCACACATTTGGGGTTTGCCTTCTCTGTCCTCCTCGTTGCAAACAGTAACTCAGAAAAATTCCCACTTTTCTGTTTGCTTTCTTCCTAAATTAGGCTTCTGCAATCTGCTCCGTCTACCTTTTGACCATACAAACACTTGATGAAATAAATGGCTTTCAAAGAGGCAGAAACAACTCCTTTCATGATGTTTTTTTAAATAAATCTTTATTGTTCTGTTTATTAAAGATGTTCCTCTTCCCCCTCAATAACTCCCCTCCACCTGATTCTCCACGCCCCACCCCATGCCCTTACCCCCCGCCACTGTCTTCATCCATAGGTGTAAGATTTTTGTCCAATCTCTTTCCACACCCCTCACACCCCCTTTTCCCTGAAAATTGTTAGTCCATGATGTTTAGATCCTCTGTCTTCATCCTCAGCATTGACACTGAAAAGATGAATATATGTCCATTTTCTAGTTTCCTCTTTACCCCTGTTGGACTTCATTCAATGCTGTAGAACCTCTAAGATTAATGAATCTGAAAAATGATAAGAGAGAGAGAGAGAGAGAGAGAGAGAGAGAGAGAGAGAGAGAGAGAGAGAGAGAGAATGGGTATTCAGCCCTGCACCAGAGACTTTAGACACTCGAATTGTTTTTGCAATATGTAGTTTGAGTTGCTGGAAACTCTCCTGCATGCGTTCCTGTCTTCCTGATCTTTCTGAGCTGTGTGGGGTGGGAGGAAAGAAGAGACACCTGGATTGGTCAGTGAGAGCACTGCTCTGATTGGACACTGGAGACGCTTTCAAGCTGCACTGAGTGACTCTAGCCTTACGTTTAGAAGCCACTACTGAAAAAAAATTCCCCAAATTAGTAAAACCTTGTCTTCCATCTTGGCGGTGTCCTGCCAGAAACATATTTGAAATATTTTGGGAACATTATGATTCTGCTATTATTGGAGGGAGGAAGATAACGCTGGTTTTCTACTAACACCTATTTTTTCTACAGCAGCCAACTCCTCACCATCATATTTGAATAAGCCAATAGCAATGAACATTTAGCGGATGCTCACTCTGCTGAGTATTTTTTTAAATATATATTTTATTGATTTTTTTACAGAGAAGAAGGGAGAGGGATATAAAGTCAGAAACATCAATGAGAGAGAGACATTGATCAGCCGCCTCTTGCACGCCCCACATTGGGGATGTGCCCGCAACCAAAGTACATGCCCCCGACCAGAATCGAACCTGGGACCTTTCAGTCTGCAGGCCGACGCTCTATCCACTGAGCCAAACCGGTCTCGGCACTGCTGAGTATTTTTACTCTGTTTCCCCGCCTTCAGTCCTCACAGCTCTGCTATGAGAGAGGCACCTTCGTGCAGCTGAAGAAAAGGAAGCTTAAGGTGGGAAAATAACTTGCCAGTCACCCAGGTAGTGAAAGCAGCATTTGAACTTGAACCCCAGTCTGGCTTTGTTCTGGACCAAAGGATGCTGCATTGTGTGTGTATTGGGTGCTCTCTGAACCATATAATGGACATATGATTATAATCCATAAACTATAAGATTTCAGCTGTCCTCTTATAAGAATACGGAGTTTGAGATATGCTTATTAGATTGAAGAGGGGCATCCTTGGAAATGAGTGGAAAATCTCTCTCCCTTCCCACGTAAATCCCACACTGACGGGATTCTTTGGTAGAACTGGGTGTTAGTCGCACTCAGAAGATCCCCGGGCAGTGAAAAAAGAATAAAGCCACCAAATATGGTGACTTTTTCTGTTTGTACCACCTTGAAACTATTTTCGCTTTCTGTATCCAGCTGTGTAACCGCTATGCCCATTCCTTGTCATTATTACTTATGCGCCTTGTCACTTAATTTCAAAATTGAAATTGGAGTATGAATTACATTTCAGAAACCCCCTAAAAAATTATCCCCTTTGACTTGGATTCTTTGCTCATGACTGATTTATAGAATCGAAAATATGCTGGACCGGTATTTCGAGTGGTTTTCTTTTAAATTAGTTTCCGGGGCTCCAGTGATTCAAAAAATCCCATTAAGAGACATTTTAAAAATTAAAAGGAACCCACCAAAAGAACACATTCCAGAGTGTGTTCTTTGAGAACAATATAAAAGAGAAGGTTAAAGAAATGTATTTGTTGTTTTTGAAATATTTAGATGGGATGAAACCTCAGTGGGTTGAAATCTTTATTCAAAGGCTGCTTAGTAAATAAAACACAGAATAGGTAAGATTCCTTTTTACATAGTTATATATTTATTAATTCCATAGTAATTTATTAATTCCATTTCAACACCAGTGAGAGGCTTAGAGTGCTTTTATGATTAATATGATAATTTATACAATTTATATATTTTTTCAATTCACTCGCTCCCCTTTTAGAAATCTCATAGGCTTAATCCACATAATGTTTTTTATCACTCTGACCCATTTTTCTTTAAAAAGTTAAAAAAGCATGCTGTGATTCTTCTTTCCCTCTGTTTAGTTATTTAAGTCTCACACAAGGATATGTTTTGATTGAATTTAGCAAAAGGGAGAAGAGAGAGAGAGAGAGAGAGAGAGAGAGAGAGAGAGAGAGAGAGAGAGAGAGAGAACCATTGATTGGTTGCATACAAATGAAACCAGCAACCTGGGTATGTGCTCTGACTGGGAATTGAACCCGAGACCCTCAGTGCACAGGATGACACTCTAACCAATTGACCCACACCATCCAGGGCTGTTGGTTTATTTTTTTTTAATCAACAACGTCATTGAGATATAATCCACATATTATAGATCCTATTATTCTTTCATTCCATGGGAGTAAATGCTGACATATGTCACATGGATGCATGTTATAAGAAAAGTTTGGAATGTAGATTATTTTTAGAAGTATCAAAGCAAACACCATTATGTTTAGCAAAACATGCATCTCATGTAGCCGTAGTAGATGCATTTCTTGTCCTAACAACACACTGAGAGTAAGTTTCAGGCATTAAGCTGACAATCTAGCTAAACTTCTTTTTTTTCTTTATTCATTTGTAAATGCTTTGGTAAAGCAGTTTTACGTTCACAGAGAAATTGAGAAGGGGGTACAGAGAGATTCCCTAGATACTCGCTGCTCCCACACATGCATATTCCCCCATTATCCACACCCCCCACCAGAGTCTCATGCTTGTTAGAATTGATGAACCTCCATTGACCATCATCATTCCCCAAAGTCCACAGTTTAAGGCTCACTTTTGGAGGTGTTCTTTCTATGGGTTTAGTCAAAGGTCTAATAACACGCGGTCATCATTATAGTATCATACAGGGTATATTTGCTGTTAAACATCTTCTGTGCCCTGCCTACACACTAACAACCACGAATATGTCCACTACCACCCTCGTTTTGCCTTTTCTGGAATGTCTTGTAGTTGGTAGATAGTATGTAGCCTTCTGAGATCAGCATCTTTCCCTTGTAATATGCATTCAATGCGATTGTCCAGATTTTCAAAACAATTAGTTGAAAGACTGCCTTTGCTCTATGGTATTGCCTTTGCTTCTTTGTAAAGATAAGTTGGTCTATTTGTCTTTTCTTTCACCAATAGCGCCCTGTCTCAATGAAGCTTTATACATTCATCCTCCAACTTCGTTCTTTTTTCTTTAATATAGAGTTGGCTAGTCTGGGTCTTTTGCCTTTCTTTTGATTTTAACTGGTTAATTTTGAAACCATGCTGCCTTATTTCTCTCATTTTAGTAGGCAATCTTAACTAAATCTTGCCAATGATGTTTTTATTGCAACTTTATTATAGTGGAATTACATTCTCTGAACTGCTCTACATTGCTTAATTTTCATAAAGTTTCAAATGGAACTTTACAGTATGTTTTCTTCGTTTGAAAGTTGAAATTGTGGACCTGAAGAAAGGTTAAAATGGCTCATTAGAGAAAGAAAGACCAATAGCTATCCCTGTAGAAACCAGTGCCCTCTGACCCTTTAGATTCCCTACTGTGTAACATGCTTCTGTTCATGATGCCCTGCCACGTAGCCGCTTGTAGGACCAGTTAATCGCATTTGTATTGAATCTTGGAAAGGTGTTATTTCTAAAATTTAACTCATCTTTTCATGAGCACCTCTTTTTATCGTAATGACTGGAAAAGAGGATGTCAGAAATGCAAATGATTTTTAAGTAGCTGAACATCGTTTCTGTTGAAGATCCGCAACATGCAGAAGGAAAATCACAGTCTGCCAACTGCACAGTGCACTCTGCGGAGAATCAGAACTGGCATATGCTAACAGGAATCACTTAAAAAGCCATTTTGGGGTAGAACACCAACTCAAAAGTTGTGTGTTTTTTTTCCACTTTAGCTATATGATATTTTAAAATCTGGGCTGCCATTGAGAAATGGGTTTTGATGTTGAGTCTGTTTTCTTTGATCAAAGCTACAATTTGCAGCAAGTCAAGCCTGTTGTGTGATGGGCCACTGAGCCAATGGGCAAAGGAGCAGCAGGAGACCCCTCTGTCTTTGCAGACGGAAATGCAGGTTTATTTATATGCAGATAAGCCGCACTGAGCTGAATCTCACCCACCTGGCACAACTGGGATTTCAAATCATTTGGAAAGACCTCGCCAGGGCTATCCTAGATTTCTGCTGCCTCTTGTTTCTCGATTACATTCATGGTTGGATTCACAAATTTATAAAAATAAGCCAGCTTCACTTATTTGGGGCCAAGTAGAATACAGAAGAAGAAATTTTTAGCACGTGATGAAAGAAATGTGCCCAAATACACTTATTATTTTGCCCCAGCGGGTCTGGCTCAGGGGATAGAGCATCAGCCTATGGACCAAAGGTTCCCAGGTTTGATTCAGGTCAAGGGCACACACCTTGGGTGCAGGCTCCTCCCAGGTCCGGGTGCATGCAGGAGGCACCCATTGGATGTGTTCCTCTCACATGGATGTTTCTCTCTGTCTTTCCCTTTCTCTTCCACTCTCTAAAAGATCAATGGAAAAATATTATTAGGATTTTTTGTGAGGGTTAACACCCCCCCCCACATACACAAACAAACACAATGCACTTATTATTTTGAACTTGGAAATGAAGGCCCACTGCCATCAATGCCAGAGCATGGGATGTAGCTCTCTGCCTGGCAAGCTCAGCTCCTACTTGAAATGAACACAGAGGTTTTCTCCTATTTGAAGCAGGCAATAGAATGTTCAAGTTTTACCTCCTTAAAGAAATACTTAATAGTTATTATCTCATCAGTGATTTGGAGAAATAGACTTTTCAAGAGAGAGGGTTGAAAGTCACCCTCGCCAATTATTAAGTCATTTGTTGTAGGACCCACGAGAGCAAACTAATGTACTTGGTTGTACACACACGGTGGGTTTCTGAGGTCTGTAAAATGAAGTGAGATCTTTCCACCAAAAAAAATAAAATAAAGACTATTAACAACAAGAATTATGCGTGGATTAAACATAATATTTCGCAATGATACCTAACATAATTCTTTCTAGCCTTGGATAACTATTCAGTTGTCTAAAAACTACTTTTGCATGTTTTGATTAATACATTAAAGTTGGGATGTGTGTGTATGTGTGTGTGTGTGTGTGTGTGTGTGTGTGTGTGTGTGTGTTGTGTGTATGTTTGGTTTGGGGGGGTAGGAATGGCAGGTGATAGTGGACTAGTGAAATGAAATGATGAGAGGTCACCTTTCTAAATTCCATGTTGAAACTGGGCCTTTGGGTCTCATCTTAGATTTGATTCACCTACATAATTATGTTAATTTGGCCAGTAGTTCGGAAAAATGTAAATACATTGGTGATGGCATTTTCATAACCAAAGAACCTTTGACCCATAAAGAAGTTTATGCCTTTTGCACATACAAAGGATAGGCGTTTTCTTTGATGACAAAGTCCAAATCAGGATGTAATATGTACAGTTAGTACTTTGACATTAAAAGTACCACAAAGTTGAAATTAAAACAGAAATTATTGTGTATTTGCCAGACATCGTTACGAGGTATTTGAATGAGAAGATTCACATTTTTCTTGAGGCAAACTGTTTTTTGACAACTACTTGCTTTGTGGTAACAGTTTTTAATATTGTTTTTATCAGCGGTAATTCAGGGAAGTATGCTCTGAGTGTGTAGAACAAACTCTTACCCCGGAAAGAAAAACGAGTCAGAAAGAATGAGCTGATGGATCATTTGAATCCTCAGAGGCTGAAGACACATACCCCATATTTTATTGTACGGATCTGTTATTTAGTAAAAGTTCTACATGCAAACAAATTTGCGACACATGTAATGATATAAGCTTGGTGAAGGGTTGTGTTTGTCTCTGTTGGACAAAGTTCACTTTGTCTCAACTAGGGATGGATTCATATTTTATTTTTTACACACAGATCCAGCTATTCATTAGTGGACTTTTCACACAATCATGAAAGCATTCCTGGGTTTTAGATAAAGAATTGTTAAAAACGGTTTGCAGCGATCTTTCCCGCAGGGTTCTTTTGGATGGACTAATAATTAAATTGACATGAGACGGATGAATAGGAGAAAATCAAATTTAATTTTGTACATATTGGAACCCCGCATGCATGAGAGGTTCAAAGATAGAAAAACAAGGTCTATCTGTAACACGGAGCCAGGGAGAGAGAGAGGGGCCTGGGGCTGCAGAAGGAAGAAAGTAATTCATAGGGTGATAAGAAGACCAGGCGTTCGGTAATTAGATCTATGCCCTGGTATAAATTTGATTTTCTCCCGTTAATCTGTCTCATGTCGATTCTGGTATACAGAAAGGTCATAAAATATTTTTTCTGTAGTAACTGTTATCATGTGCAAGATACCAGTTTAACTTCTTTATGGGAGAAGGAAAATTCATTTTAAGGGCATCTCAATTGCTGTCAATTCAAAATAGTCCACATAGCCAGAACCGGTTTGGCTCAGTGGGTAGAGCGTCAGCCTGTGGACTGAAAGGTCCCAGGTTCGATTCCAGTCAAGGGCACGTACCTTGGTTGTGGGCACATCCCCAGTAGGGGGCGTGCAGGAGGCAGCTGATCCATGTCTCTCTCTCATCGATGTTTCTGTCTCTCCCTCTTCCTTCCTCTCTGTAAAAAAAAAAAAAAATCAGTAAAATATATTTAAAAAAAAATAGTCCACCTGCCAAATAATTCATCCACCTGTGACCAGAAAAGGAGGTGGCTTAATCTGTTCAATAACATCCTTTGGTTATTTGGTTCTTAACAATCAAATCTGTCTAAGGCTCTGCTTCCATTACAATTCAGCACTTCTCACCTTTCCTTGATTTCTAATATACATTGCTAACATGTGAAAAACAGTCCATGATTACCGCACCCACTTCTCTTATTCCCGTGTCTAGATTCCCAGAGGGCAGACCCCCCATATTAAGTTAGTTTAAAAAAGTAAAATAATTGATTTTCTCTTGTAACCAGAATAGTTGTTTTTCCAGCAGCCCATCCAGTGAACTTTTCAGTAGCCAAATTCGCATTGAACCATGTGCAAGATGGAAAGTTAAAATCCATGACAATCCAGTAAAAGGCACATATACGTCCTTCCAATGTCAAAGCAAAGTATCTGACTGAAGCTTTGGAATACAAAATGTTTACAACAGTTTCAATCTAGAGCACCTAGCTTCCATTCACATGTGCAGATACGAGATCCTTTAATCTATTTCCAGATTGGGTGTTATTGCAGCCAAATTGCCTTTGTCAGAATGTGCCTTGGCGGTCTTGTCCCCAAAGTGGACTTACCACGGGCCGTTCTTTACCAGGCTATCTCTGATAGGGGTCACCCCACATCATCAGAACCACCTCACTTTTTGGAAGATGAAGCAAGTCAGCACATTTAAACGCTTCAATTGCATTTATTATACATGTAGTAGAACTATATTATAATGTCTATTTTGAGTTAGGAAAAGAAAAAGAAGACTTCTAAAAATATTATCTCAGTAATATAATTATCATTAACCAGAGGCCCGATGCATGAAATCTGTCTGGAAGGTCATCCAGATGGTCAATTGGCTGTTTAGCTGTTTGGTCTATTTGCATATTATGCTTTTACTAGAGACCTGGTGCACGAAGTTCACGCACTACAGGGTGGGGGGGGGGGTGTCCCAGCCTGTACCCTCTCTAATCCAGGACCCCTTGGGGGATGTCCAATTTCCCTCTCACAATCCAGGATTGCTGGCATCTAACTGCTCACCTACCTGCCAGCCTGATAATGCCTAAATGCTCCTCTGCCAGCCTGATCACCCACAACTGCCCTCCCCTGCTGGCCCAATTACCCCAACTACCCTCCTCTGCCGGCCCAGTCGCCCCTAACTGCCTTCCCCTGAAAGCCATCTTGTGATGATAAGAGGGCGGTCATCTTGTGACCACATGGAGGCAGCATCGTGTGCGTGAGGGCATGATAGTCAATTTGCATATTACCTCTTTATTATGTAGAATTATTATAGATGTTGGGCAATATGGTCTTTTGAGTCATCCTATGTATATTTTTGGATAATTACAATTATAATGTACATGTTTTAGATACTACTTTTATCATATATATAACACTACATCACGAGGACATTTGTAATTTTATAACTATAAGTTTAGGTGTGTGAACTAAAGAAACCTCATTTCAGTGACTTTTCAACACTATACCTGACTTTTAGCACATTTTGGACACTCAAGCTGCTTTTCATTGTTTCACTAAGGTGATTATTGTTCACTGTTTGATGTTTAGATTAATTTCTTTGGGAAGACTTCCATAAGTGGGATCTCTGAATCTATGATCGTTGTAACTGTTGAATAATTCACTAACGGGTTGTGGTAATTGTATTAATAGGGATGGTATATTAAGGCCTTTCTATGTGGCGCGCAGTGTGCTAAGCATTTTAAACATATTATCTCATTGAATCCTCATGACAACTCTATGAAATAAATGTCATTGTGCCTCCTCATAGAAGAGTAGAACCCTGCCTGGTATTG
Organism: Lasiurus borealis; assembly: GCA_004026805.1. NCBI lineage: Eukaryota > Metazoa > Chordata > Mammalia > Chiroptera > Vespertilionidae > Lasiurus > Lasiurus borealis. Next base: position 26,023 of record PVJN01013032.1, on the reverse strand, counting down.
ACAGAGTCCAAATTAGGCCTTCTATCTCTCGGACAGCAAAGCCTGTATTGAGGCATTGTATTGCCTCTTACCAGCATACAAATTTACAATGTGCCTCATGATCAAATGTTATCTTATTTTGTTTTTCTAATGGGGATGTGCCCACAACCAAGATAGATGTCCTTGACTGAAATCAAACCTGGGACCCTTCAGTCCGCAGGCTGATGCTCTATCCACTGAGCAAAACCTTTATGGTAAGAATATTATTTTTAATAGATATGTTTTCCTAAAAAATAAATGCATTAGGTAAATTGTAATCTGTTAAGACAGTCTTTGGTTGAATAAAATGCTATAGCTGTCTCATTTTTAAAAAAATTAGATTTTTTAAAAATAAATTTTTATTGATTTCAGAGAGGAAGGGAAAGGAAGAGAGAGAAACATCAACAATGAGAGAGAATCATTGATCAGCTGCTTCCTGCATGCCTCCCCCTGGGGTTCGAACCTGCAACCCAGGCATGTGCTCTTGACCAGAATTGAACCCAGGACCCTTAAGTCTACAGGCCAATGCTCTAGTCACGAGCCAAACCAGATAGGGCAGCTTTATTCTTTAATATCCACAAGAATAAATCAACTTTTAACCAGCAGCTATATCTACACTAATGGGAAGGTTACATGCTGCAGATCAACTCTTATGTTCTATAGACCTTCATGCCCAACAAAACTGAATTTACAAGGAAGTCAGGGGGAAGATCGCTCTGCTAATAAGCACAGTGATGATGATGAATAATGAATATTGGAATGTTATTGTAGAATAAAAGCACAAGCCACGAAATATCTTGCTGCTAAATTATTTAAAATGCTGCTTATAATTATAGACTTGTTTAAGTCTACATCTGTACATGGTAAAGCTCTTATCACAGTTCCTAATCAGCACCATTTTTTCCCTTCGTGGTTGGGCAGGAGGAAAATGTTCTCTAGAGAAAATGTTTTAAAGTTAGAATATTTAAAGAGAAACTCGTTTTAAATTAATAGATGCTTTTGGTTGGGGCAAATGTTACTCCAAAGAAGAATTACTAAAATTTTAGAAATGCATTTGGAATAAAAGTCTTACAATTAGTGGAATTGTTACTCACTGTATTTTATGCATAATATGAAGGAAGAAAATATATTTGATTATTAAGGAAGCCAAATAGGAATTGCATATGTAAGACCTCATTAAATATGTAAATTTATGCAAAGTCTGGTGAGGAATTTAAGGACAGTGAGGTGTCATAAAGCCATCTTCCCACACACATTTATACATACATTATTAGAGATACGACTTTTTGTAGGTTAATTAAAGGCCATTTGACACCTCTTGGTACAAAATATTATTTGAGCCAAAACCGGTTTGGTTCAGTGGATAGAGCATTGGCCTGCGGACTGAAAGGTCCCAGATTTGATTCTGGTCAAGGACATGTACCTTGGTTGCGGGCACATCCCTAGTGGGGGGCATGCAGGAGGCAGCTGGTTGATATTTCTCATCTATTTTTCTGACTCTGTATCCTTCTCCCTTCATCTCTGTAAAAAATCAATAAAATATATTTTAAAATATTTCTTGAACAAGCTGCATGTAAAATAATCTGAGCTGCATTTAAGAGTGAAAGTTCCCGCTGAGACCGCTGTGGCTCCATGGATAGAGCGTTGGCCTGCGGACTGAAGGGTCCCGGGTTTGATTTCAGTTGGGGGCACGGACCTTGATGGCTGGCACATCCCCAGTGGGGGGCGTGCAGGAGGCAGCTGGAGGCAGCTGATCGATGTCTCTCTCTCATCGATGTTTCTGACTTTCTATCTCTTTCCCTTCCTCTCTGTAAAAAAATCAATAAAATATATTTTTTTTTTAAAAAAAGAGTGAAAGTGCCCTGGCCAGTGTGGCTCAGTCGGTTGAGTATCCACCCATGCAACAGGAGGTGACAGGGTTTGATTTGGGGTCAAGGCACCTGCCCATGTTGCCAGAGGCAGCCAGTAGGTGTTTCTATTTCTCCCTCTCCCTTCCTCTTCCTGAAATCAATAAAGACATTTTTTAAGTGTGAACGTTACATTAAATGGCATAGTGTATTTCAAACACTGTGATGGGTTACCTCTCACTAGCATTTTTGAACCAAGTTCGCAATTCTTCTTCTTCTCTGAGCATTCATAGAACCTCTCTCTCAGGCTTATTATTTAAACTTACAGTTATATGCATATGGTTGATTATTTTGATTTAAATTTATGGTTTCATTATCTCTATTCATTAGGAGTATCTCACCTGGTAAAATAATATTTATAAATCTACTTTAATGTCTTGAGAAGTCAAACTGTCATTTTCTCCTTTTAAAAAATATAATATAAATATTAACTGAGTACCTATTATGTGCTCAACACTGTGGCTAATAGTTTCACATGTATTAGCTCTTATAATCTTATTAAATGATTTTGTGATTCATACACATTTTCTTATGGGAAAAAACTATGATGCCAAAACCGGTTTGGCTCAGTGGATAGAGCATCGGCCTACGGACTGAAAAGTCCCAGGTTCAATTCTGGTCAAAGACATGTACCTTGGTTGCGGGCACATCCCCAGTGGGGGGGCGTGCAGGAGGCAGCTGATCGATGTCTCTCTCTCATCGATGTTTCTATCTATCCCTCTCCCTTGCTCTCTGTGGAAAATCAATAAAATATATTAAAACAAACAAACAAACAAACAAACAAACAAACAAACAAAAACTATGAACCAGAGAAGCTAAGTAACTTGCATTCAGGTACCAACCTCATGTCTGATGCTGGCTGCCCTATAAATCTCACTCACTCTGCGCCCAATTCTGTCAATGAAAGCTGTTACATTTTCCTAAAATGATTGATTGGATAGTTCAAGGATTCACTCAATGCTGAACACGTTGAGGCTCTCAGCAATAACTGTTTTGAGAAAGAGAACACCATGTAAAGATTCCTTTCTGAATTCCTCACAGAAAACATACATTTTGGAAGTAATACGTAATCGCTCTCTCTAATTGCTTTTATCCAGTTGCTGCACAGGTTCTGACCAGTTGAGTACATGATTTCAGATTTTTCACTTGTCAAGCTGACATTCACCGAAATCCAGTCTAAGATACTGTGAAATCTGAAGACCGCTGCTCGGCTCGGCTCTGCCTTTAATTGGTCCCAGTTAGGACACTCAACACCCATCTTCCTGGAATGGAACTAAAAAGACCTTTGGCTATAATATTGCTACAGAATTTTCTCTTCTTTCTTCTTCCAGGTTTGTGGTGTCTGCTAGCAATGTAAACAAACACATTATAATCTTCTGGAAAAAAAATAAACCAAAGTGAATGGAGGCATATAGAAAGTAACCCCAAAGTCCCGTTTGCTGTCACAGTTCCATTTCTCTTTGTCTCTGGAAAACTGTTGTTTTAACGGGGAACACTGAATTTCATTAAGATATAGATTTGTTCTGTTGGTTCTCCCTTCCATAAAATTCAATATTCTAGCAAAACTTTGTCTTGGAGAGCATATAGCAAACACGATTGACCATCGCGGCTTCGCTCTGTCATTAGGCCATTAAAATGGACCCTGTAGTGTCAGAATCGATCCAGCATTTAATTACGTTGCTCTGTGGTCTGATCTTCAAGAGGGAATATCATAGAACTTCTCAGGTATTAACATTAGAGTTGTTTTTTAAAGTAGAGAGATGGAAAGAAGAAAACATTATCTGGCGATTATAAAAGGCCTATCTGGAGTATTTCCTGTGCTTTGCAAACATCAGGTCTTTCTTACCTTGAGCCTCCCTGTCATTGGTCTAACAGTTTTAATCTCGCTTTGGTGGGGACATCTTTGTCAAATTCCCCTTCCTCTATCTCTGGCATTCAGTCATTTTCTTATAAAATCAACCACAATACAAACAAATACTCAATGCATGTATAATACGTGCTGAATCCTGAGCTAGACACTGGACCTCTCGCGATGAGCAAAATGGACATAGCATCTGGCCTCACAGAGGTTATAGGCTAGTGTGGGAGAAGTTTGTTATTATTTTTTAAAATATATTTTATTGATTTTTTACAGAGAGGAAGGGAGAGGGATAGAGAGTCAGAAACATCGATGAGAGAGAGACATTGATCAGTTGCCTCTTGCACGCCCCTCCAGTGGGAATGTGCCCGCAACCAAGGTACATGCCCTTGACCAGAATCGAACCTGGGACCTTTCAGTCCATAGGCTGGCGCTCTATCCACTGAGCCAAACCAGTTTCGTCTGGGAGACAGATTTTAATCAACAACCCTCTCCCATATAACAAGCTGTTTTAATTTCTACAAATACATATAATCTATATGGACATAGAGCATACAAATAGAGTGGAGGGTGTTGGAAGAATATACAGTGGTACCTCGAGATACGAGTGCCCTAACATATGAGATTTTTGAGATATGAGCCGGCGAGCGAGCGATTTTTGCTTTGAAATACGAGCAACATTTGAGATAGGAGTCATCACTCGGATCGGCCAGCTGCACACGACCCACCAGTTTACCGCGACTCGAGCATCTCATAGTTTCCCACGCCTCAAGGTTACGGAACGAATTAAACTCGAATCTCGAGGTACCACTGTAATAGAAAAGCCAAATGGAGAATGTTGGTAGAAGGGATGCCCAGAGCATCTGATAGCAGACTCCTGGGATATTCCCCTTTGAGCTAAGACCTGAAGGAGGCACAGAAGGGAATCCGGGAAGTGGGGCGCAGTGGAGGGTAAGGTGCCAGAGATCCAGGACTGGGGGACAGTAGGGAGGAGGGCCTACAAAAGTCAGAAGCAGGACCTTCAAGAACTGAAGCAGAGCGAGTGGGGCTGGGACAGGGAGGGGGACAGGGGCAGTGAGGGGGGCCAGGCAGGATTGAGGAGGGGGGGCTGGCAGTAGGCGTGGAGGAGCGAGGGAGGCTGGAGAGAGAAGCAGAGGCAGTTCTCCTCGGCCTGCGAATCCCTCTGAGTCTTTATAATGTATTTCCTTTCCATCTGAGCTCGTTAGAAAATTCCGTGTGCACCCAGCCCTGTTAGACTCTTACCGGTTTTCTCCCTTTGAGATAATGGAAGGATGCCTCCTTACAATGTTCTCATAGGACGGCCCTCTCTAGTGAAGACATTCCTTCAGTTTCTGAGGATGAAGGCAAATCTCGTTTTCATTGGTTCTTTAATTTCCTCCTTCTGGTTGCTTTCTTCCCTGCTTTTAAAAATCATTCTCAATCGCCCTTGCCCGGGTGATTATCGCACTCCGCTGTGATACCGGCCTTTGCTCTCCGTTTCCTTCCCTCCCTCTCATCTTGCTGCTCTCTCTCTCTCTCTCCTGGGCGGGGACGCTCCTGGCTTTCTTTACTTTGTGGGTGATGAGGAGGCAGTGAGGCTCCGCAGGACTATCAGAGGATCGGCACTCCGGGGCGCTCAGCTCCCTCATTTATCAGTGTCTCCCCTGGGGGCGCGGTTTGAAGTCTTTTAAGGACCAGATTGGCCCAGGGTTACCATCCAGGTCTTGGTTTTATTCTGTTCCTGTGAGGACCCTTTTCTCTTTCCCAGTTTCTCCACAGGCTGCTTTCGATGGTGCTCTCTTCTGCCTGAACGTGGTGGGTTTTCTGTTAAAAGCTGCAGATCTGTCTGTGCACTGAGGCTCAGGGATGCTGGGAGAGTTTCTGACCATCACATGCCTCGCACTGGGAAAGAGGGGGGGATTCCAAGAATAAGCTGTGCAAGGACCAGCAGGTTGGCAAACCGTGGCTCGAGAGCCACCTGAGGCTCCTGAGCCGCAGTTTGCCGACCACTGACTCAAGAGGACAGCAAAGCATCTGGGAGCTCAGCGGGGTGAGAATTAGAATCATCTGCCAGGAGTTTTAGGATAAGAATTGAGAGATAACTGGTTAGGTCAGCCTGTGGCTGAGGATGAGGTGATAAGACGAGGCTGAAAATGATGTGCTGTTACAGGTGCCTCATGGTGTTCAATGAAAGCAATTTAGATTTATCTTGATTATGCAACACAGGTTCAGTCTCTAGAATGGGGCAATTCATGACTCCAAATCAGTGGATCATTAAAAATGAACTTAGCACGTTAAACACATAATTTGTAGATATTTAATAGCCTCTGAAAAGCATTTCCAAGCGAAGGGTGAAAATAAGTGTGCAGAGTTTATTGTATGAAGTTAGTTTCAAATTCTGTCAGGTTTGCCGTCAGCAATGAGAGTCTTTGGGGGTTCTTTAAGATCTTTGCTTCAACTCACCAACATGCTTTCTTTTTTTTTAATTTTTTTAAGAATATATTTTATTGATCTTTCACAGAGAGGAAGGGAAGGGATAGAAAGCTAGAAATGTCCATGAGAGAGACATCAGTCAGCCACCTGCAGCACGCCCCCTACTGGGGATGTGCCTGCAACCAAGATACATGCCCTTGACTGGAATCAAACCTGGGACCCTTCAGTCCGCGGAGCCAAACCGGTTTCGGCCACCAGCATGCTTTGTATGGTAAGGGAAGGCATGGAAACCCCTTCCTATTGGAACTCACAATGCCACTCAGAGGCCAGTGCTGCGCTAGGCCTTTCAGATTAGCGGTCTGTGTAGGGGCCCCATCACTCTGTAAGCAAGTCCAGGAAAGGAGGAGAGGGAGTCAGTTCTTACACCTTCCTCCTAGGCCTCTGGAAACTCCCTGAGTAGCTGGTGGCCTCAGCACAATCATCTCCATTTTAAGATTTTAACTAATATGGATCCATTACCCTTGTGTATTATAAGATACTTTTTAACCTAAGCATTTTAATGAACAGTAAGCTACTCTGTTTTAATTTGTAATCTGACATTTTCCAGGGACATACTCTTTTACAAAATATGCGCTGAAGCAGTGGTTTCTGTGATGTTAGGGGGTTGATTTCATGATGGCTTTTGCAGAATGTTACCTTTTTCATAGATCAGTGGTTTTCAACCTTCCTAAGGCCGCGACCCTTGCATAGAGTTCCTCATGTGGTGGTGACCCCCACCCATGAAATGTTGCTACTGTGATGCATCGTGATGTAAATATCTGCATTTTCCGATGGTCTTAGGCGACCCCTGTGAAAGGGTCGTTCAACCCCCAAAGGGGTCGCGACCCACAGGTTGAGAATCACTTTCATAGAGCCTATCTGCTCTTAGGAGCATGATGTGAGGCAACTCGGTCTATGACTGTCATGGTGCTGTTTACTTTTATTCTTTTCCTTAATTCTCGAGGAGAATATTTTTTCCCATTGATTTTTAGAGAGACTGGAAGAGACACAAGAGGAGGAAGAGAGAGAGATAAAGAGAGGGAGAGAGAGAGAGGGAGAGAGAGAGAGAGAGAGAGAGAGAGAGAGAGAGAGAGAGAGAGAAAAGACACATCAATTGGGTGCCTTCAGCTCACGTTCTGACCTGTGGCCAGGGACTGAACCTGCAACTGAGGTGCAGGCCCTTAACTGGGAATCGAACCTGAGATATTTGGCCTATAGGTCAGTACTCTGACCACTGAGAAAACTGGCCAGGTCGGTCACCATGCTGTTCCAGCCTTAAGGACACTTCAGAGCATCCTCTTGGCTCTGATTCTGCCAGATGAACTTGTGTTCTCTTTGCTTGAAAAGTTCTGACATTGGGTTCACTCCCCACTCTTCCCATGCCCTGGCATCGTGTGTCCTCATTATTCTCCTCCTGATAATTTCCCTTCACTGGTCCTCACTGCGATGGGTCCTTCCAACAGTGGCTGGATTTGATGTTGGGTTCAAAATGGCCACCAAACAACGCACCACCAGTGATTTTCCACCCCAGCTTCCTCCATCAAGCAAGTAGGTCAGTGGAATAAGCTGCCATGGTACTACAGTTGCCTGCAGCCCCCACACTCTGGTTCCTTAACACCAAGTGGCACCCCTCAAATCAAACCCAGCACAGCCCAGCTTGGAGCACAGCCCCAAAGTGTACACCCAAACACGATGATCCTTTCATGCTGTTATTGTGTAAGTTGACACAGAGAGCCCAGGGGAGAACATATCACCTACCAGAGGCCATTGTATGTTGCAGGAGGGAGAGACACACTGGTCATGTAATAGCATGTTGGTGAGTGCGCCCAAGAAGAAAGACATTATATGTAAACTTACAAGAAAAGGGCTTCACGGGCAATGACCTTCAAGAGGTGGAGATGTTTTAGAGAGAAAATGTGAGTGAACAGGGGAGGAGGAATGAAATACATAAAAACAGAGGCCACAGTATGGGTGAATTCAGAAAGACTAGAGTGTTCAAATGGCATTCTGTACACACTGGGGAATTTTAATTCACAATTCTTGAATTTGTTGGTATTGTGATATCAAGGCATCTGTTCTTGACTGCAGACTATTTCCTGGATGTTAGAATCTGGGATATTATTCATGGGTAGAATTTTTGATAAGGCAAGAAAACATTTCTTTTTTTTTAATATATTTTGTTGATTTTTTACAGTGAGAAAGGGAGAGAGATAGAGAATCAGAAACACCGATGAGAGAGAGACATCTATCAGCTGCCTCCTGCTCACCTCCTACTGGAGATGTGCCCGCAACCAAGATACATGCCCTTGACTGGAATTGAACCTAGGACCCTTCAGTCTGCAGGCCGACACTCTATCCACTGAGCCAAACCAGTTTCTGCAAGCAAGAAAACATTTCTACCGCATTTCAGCTCTCCTTAGCGCAATGGTCGGCAAACTCATTAGTCAACAGCCAAATATCAACAGGACAACGATTGAAATTTCTTTTGAGAACCAACTTTTTTAAACATAAACTTCTTCTAATGCCACCTTTCCAAAACAAACTCGCCAGGTCATGGTATTTTGTGGAAGAGCCACACTCAAGGGGCCAAAGAGCTGCATGTGGCTCGCGAGCCGTGGTTTGGCAAGACTGCCTTAGCCAATACACTGCCTAACTCGAGTGAAGCAAGCCTAGTTGATGATGCAACTTTTATAAGCTTGGAAGTGCTTTCCTTTTATTTGTCATTGAAATTGGGTTATTCATTGTGGCAGTGATTTGAGGCATTGTGCTGAGCTGTTGCTAGGAGCAGTTAATATGATCTCTTCAGACTTTACCACATATTATGGGCTGCTCATTGATTTTCCTACCGATGTTATTTGCCCAACTGTTTGTTCCAGATAAATACAAAATATGTGGAGAATCAAAAAGAGCACTGATGCATATCTGTCACCGGGAACTGTTCATGTTGAAATCCACATTCTTTGTTGTCATCATTTTCTTGTAACGCTGGCTTCATCCAGATGCTGGGGTCAGATGGGATCCCAGTGAAGAAAAACATGGCTATGACATTTGAGTTGACAGGCATAATCTTGACACGTAGAGATTGCTGCAAAGAAAACCAAACATGGAAATTTACAAATAGGAGCATAAATTGAGGATCACAGTGTTTCGAAATTATTTCATTATCTATCCAATATCTTATGCCAAGTATCCCTGTCTTTAAAGAACTGAGGATGGAAAGGATAAAAGAGGAACCTTTAGAGGAACCAAAATATGTCAGGTGGTGCCTCATTACTTTCAGATGCAACACATGTTAGATGGAGGTGTGTCTCAGCAACCAATTTTTGGAAGGATTTAATCAAATGAGATGCTCTCCCAAAGAATGAACTGGCTTCTAGTTGATAATGCTGATCAGGATAATTAAGGTAGAACTTATAATTAATCCTCAAACATGTTTGAAATTGGCTAAACTAATAAGCCCTATAGTTTTCCCTGTTACTCTACATGAAATATTGACTTTATAGGCAGGGATATTATTGATAAGCTTCACTCTAGGACAATAAGATGGCCATCTGTCTCTTGGAGCATCTTCTAAATATGGCTTCTGCCCTAGCCAGTTTGGCTCAGTGGATAGAGAGTCGGCCTGTTGACCAAAGAGTCCTGGATTCAATTCTGATCAAGGGCACATACCAGCCCTAGTTGGGAACATGCTGGAGGCAACCAATTGATGTGTCTCTCTCACATAGGTGTTTCCCTCTGTCTCTTCCTCTCCCTTCAACTCTTTCTAAAAAGCAATGGAAACAATATCCTTGAGTGAGGATAAAATGTAAATAATAATAAATAGTAGCTTCTTTTAGCCTTTACCCTGGCGGTTCAGATTTTCGTGAGAGAAACACTCTTATCTTCTACTTCCGGTTTATATACCTGGTTCTCATGTTCTAGATCCAAGTGGGAGAAAGAGGCGTGGCATCTCTCTTGTTCATTATGCAGATTTTTCTCCATCTTTCGATTTCCTGTCTCACACTCGACTCTTCCTCTTCTCTGTATCCGGTGTCCTCAAGTCTAGAACTTTTCTGGTTTAGTTTCCCCACAAGCTGTACCTCCTTTTTTCTGCCCAGAGAGGCAGAGAAGCAGTCATTGGACTGTACTAAGTGTCAGTGGGAATAAAGAGAACTGAGTGTGATGAACAGAAAATTCCAAGCCATGCTCCTGTTCTCAGCCCCTACCAGAGCCTTCTGTGGTGCTGGGGTCTCCTGGGATCTGCGGGGTGGATCCCCTGGAGGGTGAGTCAGTGTCTCACATGCACTTAGTTTACTGGTCCTCTGCTCTCCTAAGCCCTGTGTCGTTCTTCACACATCTTCTTTTCATCCTTGGTTAGAGATGTTCCCTACCCTCCTAAAAGATACTGCATTTGTTCCTTGATTTCTATATTTTTGAGAGCTTAATCTGTTTTGAAGTCTCAGTTGTACATGGTTTCACCCATGACTTTCAAATTACCCTGCACTTGAGGCTGGCAGGGGATTGAGTTAGTGGAAAACTGGAGTGCTTGCTGATGAAAAGCAAATTTAGTTCTTTCTTCTGAAGAGCTAAACCTAATGGGGCCACTCAGTTCATTTTCGAGAATGCTTGAAAGACTGCTTCAGAAAAATGACAGAAAAGGAACTTCAGAAAGAGGGTGGTAGCCAATTTCTCTGAGTGCCCTGAGAGTCTTGAGGGTAAAGTTCAAACCAATGACATACTCACCTTTTAAGATGTAAATCAACTGTGACATTAGCATAATTTTCTTGTCTTGTCTTTGAAAAAATAAAAATAAAAATAAGTGCAATCATGGTTTTTCTTTATCCTCTCAAGAAAGGTTTAAAAACCTATAATTATAGAATTTGTTAAGGAAAAATAACTAATAACTACTGTTGGTCCTCTTAGCTACCATGTGGCATCTGTCACAGCCTGGCTGTCTGATTGGCTGCTGCTGTGGTGTTAGAGCTTCTGTCAAAGTGCATCTTGTTGATGCTCAGGAAGCTCCTAGAAAGACCCAGATGGACCTCGAAGCCATCCCACATGTAGAACCATCCACATTAATATGATTGCATTTCATGCAATAGCTGTAAATTCACAACATCCCCGAGCTTTTTAGTGCAAAATTCAAGAACTGTATTCGATTTTTTCTTCTCTTTTGCTGAGAATCCTTTCTACAGGATTCAGCAATGAGCCCACAGAATGGGGCTGAGTTCTCGGTGGAACAGACTCCTTATCTTCTGTTCTAAGATGCTTTTCTGGAATTGCACATACACGTCTCGTTCCCTCCCTGGGGATATCACTCCTTCTCTGGGATTTTCGTCCACCACTCAGTAAGATCATCCACCCTTTCATAGGCCACACAGATTTTATAAACTTTGTGAAAGGAGTGAGAGAGACTCCTGATGCATTAACTATAGCTGGACCTGATATTCTTTCCTCTCACTGAACACAGTCAACAGAAGGGGACTTTCGTTGAAAGCTCTGTCTAAAAGATTCACCAAAGAGTCTCCAAACTCCTCCAGTAGGAAACCTCTCTTTCAAGAGAAATCTAGATCAAGCCAAGGGTTAGGGCCCTAGCCAGTTTAGCTCAGTGGATAGAGCATCAGCCTGAGGACCAGAGGGTTCTGAGTTTATTTCTGATCAAAGGCATGGACTTCGGTTGCAGGCTCCTCCCCGACCTGGGCCCTGGTCTGGGTCAGGGCTCATGAAGGAGGCAACCAATTAATGTGTTTCTCTCATATCAATATTCCTCTCTGTTTTTCCCTTTCTCTTCCACTCTCTCTAAAAATCAATGGAAAAATATTTGCCGGTGAGTAATAAAAAATAAAGCCAAAGGTCAGGATCAGGGATGCAATCCTAATGACAGTGATGAAGAACCAGAGAAGGTCATACAGAGAATGATATTTAGAGATCATGTGCTAATATCAGGAACAAATGTGAGTTGGGATAGAGAGTGTGGTTGAGAGGAAAGTCCATGCTTTTTCTCTGAATATTGTCAGAGGAGCTACCAGGTCGGTGAATGGTGTCGGGCAGGGTGGTAGGCATGAACTATATAAAATTATTTCCTGCCTAGACCGGTTTGGCTCAGTGGACAGGGCGTCTGTCTGCAGACTGAAAGGTCCCAGGTTCACTTCCGGTCAGGGGGCATGTACCTTGCTTTCGGGCACATCTCCAGTGTGGGGCGTGCAGGAGGCGGCTGATCAATGTCTCTCCCTCATGGATATTTCTAACTTTCTATCCCTCTCCCTTCCTCTCTGTAGAAAATCAATAAAACATATTTTAAAAAAAAGTATTTCCTGTCAGCCAGTCATCCTCCTGTGAAAAAGACAAGTTAAGCCCACTCCTCTCTTCAGCGTATCTGCATTTTAAAGATGTACCTACAGTGAGTGACATTTTGCTGTACCATAGGTTTGTCAAAACATCAGCTTATGTGCTGACAAGGCAAGGGTGTGTTCAATATCTTTACAGATTGTCATTCCTAATAAAGCAGGACATACATTTGATTATAGTCATTTAGAGGTAACTTTTCTACCTTAATTATAGTTCTATAAAACCCAAGCTCAATTTAGCTGAATAAGAACGAAGTAGCATTTATATGCTGAGTATGAAGAAGGTGTTAGACCCTGAATACTTATGAATTAGTCTCTTAATCAGAATGTACAAACATATATAAATAATGTACATATACGCTTTTCAAGAAGATCACAGTGCAAGAGCCTCGTACTGTGCTTAAGCATGAACAAGATTTGTTTGCAGGTCATTGTAGGTACAGAGCCCCTCAGAGTCCTGTTGAGTAACACATTTTTTAAAAAAATATATTTTATTGATTTTTTACAGAGAGGAAGGGAGATAGTAAGTCAGAAACATCGATGAGAGAGAGACATTGATCAGCCGCCTCCTGCACGCCCCACAGTGGAGATGTGCCCACAACCAGGATACATGCCCCGGAATCGAACCTGGGACCTTGCAGTCCGCAAGCCAACGCTCTATCCACTGAGCCAAACCAGTCTTGGCAAGTGACACATTTTCATATACAGATTTTTACTTTATTTAGCCTGTTGGGAGGTCAGAACCTAAGGGCCCAATGAATGGCTTCTCTCCTAGTTCAGAATTTGACTGTGGGATAGGAAGATGGTAGTTAAGAGAAATTACTTTTTGACATATTTCAGAGTATTATTATAGTGATTTACTTTGTGTATTTCCCTAGAGATTTCAAAGACAATACATAGGGAACCCAGTTTCTGATACTGTGTCTAGAGATTGGGCTGGCAAAAGCCAGAGAGACAGTCTCTGTCAGCAAGCTCAGGTGACATTTGCAAACATCAAAGGCAAACACGAGCATTCTGTTCCCCACTCCCTGGTGGTGCATGCTTTCTCCCTCAGGCCAGTGTCCGCATTGTCATTACCCCTCACAGGCCCTCTGTGGCATTCGTGCTAAGTTGTCTGTGGTTCTGTGGTCAGAACACATTTCTGAACAGGAAACCATCATTCCTGGAACTCTCAACATGGGTCTTTGCTTGTTGAGGACACACGAGTGTGATGGATTCTCCAAATTTGCTCTCCCAGCATGCTCTCTGAACCTCTGCTTCTCAGTGTATGGGGGTGACGGCAGCAGAAACTGTGGCAATCTCTGGGTTTGGGGGGCGGGGCTTCAGTGGTGGTGGGACATCTAGGGAAGGTTCCTTCCAAAGATGATGTAACCTGGAAACCTTCAGCCCCTGAGATGGTGGTTGGAGGAGAGCTGGAATAAGGACGTGGGAAGTCAGGATTCATCATTACCAGTACGTTTTCAGTAGGATGTGTGGCGTGAGGATCATAGGGCTACAATACCAGCTAAGAAGTCATGTTTATTTTATGAAGTCAAGAAAAAGAAGTGTGCTATTTTGCTTCTGACATCTCTCATGCCAAGTCTGGATGAAGTCCTCCAGGGTTGGAGGAATCCTTTTCTGTGAGTGTCACTGGGAGTTCTTAACGTGTTCTTCCTCTTCCGTTGTGGTGACAGTTGGGAGTACTACGCGACCCAAAAGTTGCTTCCGGCTGGGCAAGGTTTCATGGTTTTCTCTCTCGCCAAAATAGTTCCAAGTCTCTTACATGTCTTTGTGTTATCTTTAGTTTTCATGAATAGGGGAAGAAAATGCTGTTCCACATTCAAAGATAGCTCAATGGAACAACAGACTTTCATTTCCTGAGGGAACTCTAGAGCAGCTGTTCTCAACCTGTGGGTCGCGACCCCTTTGGGGGTCGAACGACCCTTTCACAGGGGTCGCCTAAGACCATCGGGAAATGCAGATATTTACATCACGATGCATAACAGTAGCAAAATTTCATGGTTCGGGGTCATCACCACATTAGGAACTGTATGCAAGGGTAGTGGCCTTAGGAAGGTTGAGAACCACTGCTCTAGAGGGTGACCGAATTTTCCTCAATTTGTAAGCCACGTTTTTATACCATTTTTCTACTTGACTCATTGATTATGACGGTTATCACCAAGCTCGGCAGCTCAGGCTGTTCTGATGCTGAGAACAGAGGCAGAGAGAGCAATCTCTGTTGGCGAAATAGAAAGGCTATGCATAGACATATTTCTTAATGATTGTGCTGGTATATGATGTCAGTTAATTACTAAGAACCATGAAGGTCGTCTGTATTTTCAATGGATTTTCCTCCTACAAGCAGGATCTGTGAATTGGTCATTTGGAGCCAAACAGAAACTGAAATATCTGTGGTCCTAAGGTATCCATAAGTATAAGGTATGATGAATGTCCTGTGTCCAGGAAGAGTAAAGTCCCTATAATACATACATGGCTGTGTGTGTGAGCAGAGACATAGCTGGCCATTGCCATGCTCTAAGTTGTAGTCATTATATCAAAAGAGGGATTTCTAGGATATTAAATTTTAAGTGTACTTCATTTTTCAGTTTCACAACATGATGGGAAAAGTTACAGGATCCTCGTTATACTGAGTGCAAGAAGCCAGACACAAAAAGTACACCCGTGTGAGTTCCCTGTGAAATTCTAGAAAATTCAGGCTAAACCTGCAGTGAAAGGAGATTCAGAAAGGAGATCACAGGTTTAACAGGGAATGACATAGTGCATAGCATTCATTTCTTGATTATGGTAATTTTATGGCATTATACATCTGTCAGAACTCATCACAGTATGTCTATCAAATGGATGCAAGTCATTGAACAGAAATAATACCTCAATAAACTCGTTTTTAAAAAATTGAGACCTGTACTTCATCACTTAAACAGTATTTGGAGAATTGCTATAGTTTTGGCTTGTCTCTAATAATAAGAAATCATGGTGCATATAAAGAAAATGTTCAGATTGCTTCAGTATATTCTTATGGGGAATTGAATTGATAATATTCATGATATATGTTGAATGTTAAGAATCCGAAGGGTCATTCTGAAGACAATTGAGATGTTCTCCTCTGGGCTTGATAATTTCTACTTTCCTAGCAAGAGGAGAGCAGGAACCGATCTGGTTTTCTCCTATTGACCTACATCATAGGTTACTGCATTTATTTTCTATCACTGCACAACAAATTACCATAACTTATAACGTATTTGATCTACATTTATTACCTACTTTCCTTGGGTCAGGAGTGCAATTCTAACTTTGGTGAGTTCTCTGCTTCAGGCTCTGACCAAGGTACAATCCATATGTTGGTCAGGTTGAGGTCTCATCAGAAGCTTGACTGGGGAATGACCCACTTCCAAGCTCCCCCTTTTATAGAGAGGAAGGGAGAGAGCTAGAGTTAGAAACATTGATGAGAGAGAAACATTGATCAGCTGCTTCCTGCATACCCCCTACTGGGGATGTGCCCCCAACCAAGGTACATGCCCTTGACCTGAATCGAACCTGAGAAACCACCCCCCAGTCCACAGGTCGACGCTCTATCCAGCCAGGGCATGGCTTTTATTTTTAGATAAAATCCTCAGCCCATAGCTCTTGAGCAGATTCAGGCATGTTCATACAGGCTGTCTCAGATCCTGAAGGAGTTAATGCGCCTCTCTAAAACTGTCTAATTTCTTTCATCCTCATCAGTAGATAAGACCTGTAATTTGCAAAATGAATCCACATTCTTGAACAGTGAATAAAAAAAATTTGAGTATTTTTAATAATTTGCTAGTCAGTTACCTTATGGTTGCCGACTGCTCACAAAACAAAAAAAACATAATGTAAAATAACATAGATCATAATATTAGTTATAGATGTCAGTTTCCTCTTTTGTGTGTGTGTCTGTGTGTGTGTGTGTGTGTGTGTGTTTTAAAAAAAGGTGTTAATGAATTACTCCAGACTGATTTCTGACATAATTACCAGGATTGCACAATATATCATTCTATATTTATGCCAGAAAATTAGCATCTGTGATTCATCCAGCAGTAGCTTTCGTAATTTTATCACGGACTAAGTATATGATGTTTAGGTTTTCAAAATCACAGGTGTTTCTATACCTTCTAGACTGAAAAGAATTTACAATCCTGGCATTGAATTAGTGAATATTTCAGGGATGACATTAACGAGATGCGTGTGGGTTTATAGCAAAATAAAATTGCAACTCTGACAAGCTCCTAAATACTGCAAAGGCATCAATAATTTCAAGCGGGGGAAATATGACTTTTAATAAATACGACTTTTAGCATCCTTTTCTTCTAACATATTTTTTCATGACAAGTACACAACACTCGGCACTTAATATTCATTTTCTAATGCCCAAAGGCAGCTATAGATGGTGTCAGTAGAAGATGCCGTAATATTTCTTGTACTTGTGCATACTTTATGATATCATTGCAGCTAATAGCTTAGATTTGTAGGCATTCTCTGCCACTTTATTAGGTATATCGGTTAATAATGAGGATTTTTTTTCAATAGATGGAGTTGCACATATGTTGATATATATGTTATTTGATAAATGTGCTGTTTTGTTGTGTTGACAACAAGCTTCAAAACTTCATATGTCAAATTTGCTGAAGGTGTTAACATGATAGATATTTTTTTTACTTGAAAATGTTGTATTTCGCATCCAAAGAAAGAGCATCTGTGGGGAGTTTTAATTCATGACTTTATTTTGAAGAAAAGTGCTGCTGAATACTTCAGGAAGCATGTGGTGAACATGTTCCTTATCAAGATATTTGTGAACATGGATGTAACTGCTTTCAAGGTGATGACTTCGATGTGAAAGACAAAGATGTCCAGGTCAACCGAAAAAGTTTGGAGACCAACAATTACAAGCATTATTGGATGAAGCTGCGTGTCAAACTCAAAAACAACTTGCAGAAAGATTAAACATTGCTCAGCAAATAATTTCCGATTATTTACATGCAATGGGAAAGATTTTAAAGGAGGGAAAATGGGTGCCACATCAACTGAACGAAAGACAAATGGAAAACCGGAAAGTCATCAGTAAAATGTTGCTTCAACAGCACGAAAGAAAGTTTTTTTTGCATTGAATTGTGACTGATGATGAAAGTGGATTTATTCTGAGAATCCCAAACGCACAAAATCATGGATAGATCCAGGTCAACCATCAACATCGACTGCAAGGCCAAATCGTTCGGAAAGAAGACAATGCTCTGTGTTTGGTGGGATCAGGAAGCTGTGGTGTATGATGAGCTTCTAAAACCAGGTGAAACTATTAATACTGATCACTGTGACAACAAATAATCAATTTGAACCATGCTTTGATTATGAAACAACCAGAATGTTCCACAAGACACAGCAAAGTAATTTTGCTTCATGATGATGCACCATCATGCATTTCAAAACCAGTTAAAGACACGTTAAAAGATCTTCCCTGGGAAGTATTAACCCACCCACCAAATTCACCAGACCTTGCTCCTTCAGATGACCACTAGTTCTGATTGATGACACCTGTACTTTCTGAGCAGCACTTCAAAACATACGAAGAAGTGGAAAATTGGGTCTCTGAATGGTTTGCCTCAAAACAAGAGAAGTTGTATTGGGACGGTCTCCACAAATCACCTTAAAGATGGGGAAATGTGTAGCTAGCGATGGCCATCACTCTGAATAAAGCACTTGGAACTCATTGGGACTCACTGCAGTGCACATTTTTGTTTTCATATTTGTCTTTCAAATTAGGAAAGAGGATCACAGGGAGATTACAATGTTTGTCCATGCCGGGCACTGCTGAAGCTGGCATTCCTGGGACCCTCACAGGACTTAATTCCCAGTGGTGCTTGGTTTTCCCTGTTGGAGATCTCCTTTTTTTTTTTTTAACAATAGCCTATGGTGTGCTTCTTATGAGCCAAGCCTTCCTGAATGTGTTTTATAACAACTGTCAATCATCTGACTGTCAAGGCAGGCTGAGGCAGCAGGTAATAGAGGTCGGCCACAGGGTATAGGTGAGGAAACCGAAGGCCAGAGCAGTAAAGTAGCTTGCATGGAAACACCTGGTATGTTGCAGAAGCAATTTGCTCTGGAACCGATACTGTCCGATGCTGCCTGTCTTTCTCAGAGGTGGCTTTTCCCATCTAAATAAAAAACACATGAAATAATGCCCAGTTACCCCGTGCTGTGATCACTAGAGCTTCCACTCTGTGTAACACATTAGAAGCAGTCACCAAGAAGGATTCAAATAAAGAACATGAGCTCGCCCAAAACAGTGTGGCTCAGTGGATAGAGCGTCAGCCTGTGGACTGAAAGGTCCCAGGTTTTATTCCAGTCAAGGGCACGCACCTTGGTTGGGGGTGCATCCCCAGTAGGAGGTATACAGGAGGCAGGTGATCGATGTTTCTCTCTCATCAATGTTTCCAACTCTCTATCCCTCTCCCTTCTTATCTGTAAAAAATTAATAAAATATATTTATTTTAAAAAAAGAACATGAGCTCCCAGAGGCAGCTAGCATGGTGCCTGATACATGGAAGGTGCTTAACAAAATATTTTGAATGAAAAAAAATGATCAGGTGAATAGAGGAAGGAATGGATAAATTTATGAATTAAATATGCACCTTGTTTTAGAGTTAGCTTTTAGTCTAAGAAGGCAGACCATCATTCCGATGAATAAAAGGTCTTATGTCTTTTTATCTCTTTCAGATTGTTCAGAGAAGCTTTTTATACAAAAACTATTCCAATCTAGGTGAAAGAGATTTGTTCAGTTTTAAGATATATATTAGAAACACACATGCTAAAATCTAAATTAAACAATCTTTTTCTGCATGGCTCAGTCTTCACTGCATGCTCAGTCTCAACCCAGATTTATTTGATAGAAGTGAAAATGAATTATCTTACAGAAATTATTTCACTCATTCAAAGGAATTAACATACCTTTTCCATATGGGTGGCATTTTTATGAGAGCAAACTGAGAAGCAGATCTGCTAAAAGTCATTTATTAATTAAGAATGGCATAGTGTGAAGGTTATTGAAGGTGCCTGGGTCTTAAAAATACCTCAGTATGGGAGTACTTAACGAAATCAATAACATGCTGAGGTTAATAGAAAGGATTTGGTAGATGAATTTTTATTTCCTTACCATTATAAAAAATAATGGCATGTTTATATTTTAAAAACTATGGGCCATTCAGTTTGCTTTACAAAAGAGATAGGCTGATATATTTAAGAAGGGAAACTAATGCAATCAAGAGGGGAGAATGGATTTTTATATAAAGACTAATATGTGCTAAGGGAAAAGGAGGAAGAAATGTTGGGGTGTGGTGATGGTGGGGGTGAGGTTATTTTTTTAAGAGTGGAAAGTCAAGGCCTGCGAAGGGAATTTCATCAGAAGGTATAAAACCAAGAAGGCGCCGAAACCTGTTTGGCTCAGTGGATAGAGTGTCAGCCTGCACACTAAAAGGTCACAGGTTTGATTCCAAACAAGGGCATGCACTTTGGTTGCGGCACATCCCCAGTAGGGGGCGTGCAGAAGGCAGCTCATCAATGTTTCTCATGGATGTTTATAACTCTCTATCCCTCTCCCTTCCTCTCTGTAAAAAATTAATAAAGTATATTTTTAAAATTAAGAAGGCTATAACATGTTGCCATTGATTTATTCAGTAAATCCAAGTATCCTACAGCCCAAAGATCGACTCAAAATTTAGAAGTGGCCTGACCGGGGTTGCTCAGTGGTTGAGAGTCAACCTATGAACCAGGAGGTCACACTTCTACTCCTAGTCTGCGCACATGCCCAGGGTTGCGGGCTCAATCCCCAGTGGTAGTTTGGCAGGAGGCAGCTGATCAATGATTCTCTCATATCATTGACGTTTCTCTCTCTCTCCTCTTCCTTTCACTCTGAAATCAGTAAAAACATATTTTAAAGAATTGAGAAGTGGTTGCTTTAGCAGGAATTCTAAGAATATTTCACAGTAGATACAGATTCAGAGTGAAGAGGAAGCTCTCTAATACGTCATTAGGATAACATGAGATGTGTACACAGCCTGAAATGTTGTAATCACTATCATAAGGCTCAGTCAAATGCTTCTATGCCTCATGGCCCCTGGTGAACGCTCCCTTGGAGAAAATACCTGCCAGACTCATTGATTATTGAGTTAATATGTATATATTTCTTTAGAGTTGCTTATTATGGAGACAAATGATGATGGAAGTGCCTAGTGACTTATATTTTCTAGATTTGTTTTCTTATTTTTATTTCAGAAGGAGAGAGAAAGAGGAGGGAAATATCAATGTAAAAAAAAAATTGAGCCAAAACCGGTTTGGCTCAGTGGATAGAGTGTTGGCCTGTGGATTGAGGTGTCCCAGGTTCAATTCTGATCAAGGGCATGTACTTTGGATGTGGGCACATCTCCAGTAGGGGGCGTGCAGGAGGCAGCTGATCAATGTCTCTCTCTCATTGATGTTTCTAACTCTCTATCCCTCTCCCATCCTCTCTGTGAAATATCAATAAAATATATTTTTTTAAAATTGATTGGCAGCCTTCCATATGGTTGATTTCTGTGCCCACCCAGACCGGGGATCAAATCCTCAACCTGGGTGTGGGCCCTGACTGGGATTCGAACCTAAGATCTTTTGGTGTTTGGGCAACAGCCCAACCAACGGAGCCATACCAGCCAGGGCTATTTTCTGTTTTTAATGAGCTAAAAATAGTGAAATGAGACAGTAAGAAAATAAGAATTTGTAGGGGTAGGTATTCTTAACAACAACAACAACAAAACCAGACCATGTTTCTGAGCCAGTACGCATAAAACAGAGGGCAGGTGAAGGCAAGTGTGAAGTGAAATTTAAACTTATGTATCATGACTGCTCATAGTCAGAGATGAGACAAGATCTTGGGGGAGAGAGAGGTTGAGGTTGTTAACCAAATTGGTTGTGCAGAATTGCTGGAATCATAAATTGCCATGTGTAAGGACACATTAACTTCTGTGGGAGTTCAACCTCGATTTTAGTGATCCGTGACTTCTTACCTAGACCAGCATGATCTGTGATATGTACATTTTTAGAAATATTATTTTATTTCATCTGCCTAGATTTTACAAATTCTTCTGGTTATTCAGTCATTCCTTCTGAGTCATTGATATGTACATTTTCCCTTCAGTAAATGTTTCTATTTTCTAGACTTCCTTTGGCAAGTTGATCTACTCATTATTTTTTCCTCCTCCCCACACGTAAACATTTACAAAAAGTGAAGTTTGCCACCCGTCATTTTTTAATTTTATTGGCCTGGTTATTATTCCTCCTCATCATCTTCCCATGTTGGATGCTATTTCTGGTCTTTCTCAGATGGCCAACTCCTTACCCCAGGGACTCTCCACATATTTCAAACAACTTTGGGGATCATCCACGTCCATGCTGTCCTAGAATTCATCACGCCAACCTCAGCCACGCTGTCTTTCCAAGCTCTCGCCTTTCATTTTCCTAGCTATTAGTTGCCATGAGCGTTGAAAAATAGAATGAAACAAGGATCTAGTTGGAATCCAATGCATTATTCCCGATGATAAAATACAAAGCTAGTCTGGCAGCAGGTGATACAGAGGCACCAGCGTGAATCATACCCGTCCTGGATGGGACGGCACTTCCCAGATAGATGGTCCCAGTCCGAAGGCTCTGTCTCTCAGGTCTGTGTTTGGAAGTCCGGGTGGTGCGCATCCTTTCAACCTCCACGATTCATCTTTCACACGCGCTGAGCGATGGAGCTGTGATCACACCCAGAATCCTAAACCATGTGCTGTTCCTTTTTCTGATTCTCCCCTCGGAATGAAATGGCTCACGGCTAATAAATCAGCACCCCCTTTTCACTTGTCATCAAGAAGTCCACTCTCAGCTTTTTAAAAATATATTTTATTGATTTCAGAGAGGAAGAGAGAGGGATAGAAAGCTAGAAACATCGATGAGAGAGAAACATCCATCAGCTGCCTCCTGCACATCCCCTATACAGGATGTGCCCGCAACCAACATACATGCCCTTGACCGGAATCGACACGCTTCAGTTTGCAATCTGATATGCTTTCCACTGAGCCAAACCAGCCAGGACATACTCAGCTTTTTAAAAAACACCAGAACTAAAAAAATAAAAAATAAATAAATAAATAAATAAAAATAAGTAAATAAAAAAACTCCAGAACTAAGAACAGTAGGGATGGCTCATCAACTATAATTATTGCAACAGCTCCTCCTTCCTTTTCTAAATATGCTACTTTTATTTTGGAATAAGTTTGGATTTACAGGAAAGTTGTAAAGATATGCTATTTTCCTCTACTATTAACATCTCCCATTACCATGGTATATTTGTCAAAACTCAGAAACCAGCATCAGTACATTACTGGAGACTTCATTTGGATTTCACCAGCTTGTCCATTAATGTTATTTTCTGGCTCAGGATCTGGTGCGGTGTGTACCACCTGATTCAGTGGTCATGTCAGACCCGTCTCCTTTTCTCTGTGACGATTTTTGCTTCTCCTTGTTTTTCTGGGACTTTACTGTCTTAAAGAGCATTGGCCAGTTTTCCTGTCAACTGCCTCCCGATCTGTATTTGTCTGAACCTTGTTTTATGCTTTAGATTGGGGTTCTGGGTTTGAGGAAAGAATAGCGCAGAGGTCAGGTGCCGTTCTAGTCACATAGCATCGGGGACTTGTATGGCCATACGATTACCCTCACCACATGGGTAAGAAGCAAAAGTCTGCCAGGGTTTCACCAGGAATTTAATGTTTGCTTCCCAAACTCTTTTCTTAGGAAGCAACTGACTACATCTAGCCTCCTGATTGTCTCCTGAGTTCGCTTCCTTTTTTTATATATATTTTATTGATTTTTCACAGAGAGGAAGGGAGAGGGATAGAAAGTTAGAAACATTGATGAGAGACATCGATCAGCTGCCTCCTGCATGCCCCCTACTGGAGTTGTGCCCGCAAGCAAGGTACATGCCCCAGACCAGAAATGAACCTGGGACCTTTCAGTCCGCAGGCCTATGCTCTATCCACTGAGCCAAACCGGTTTCGGCCGCTTCTTAATGACTATAATAAGCTCTATGACTAAGCACTGGTTATATCACATCTCTGTTAATTCTCTCATACATGTGTAGATAGCTGTAGCAGGCAATATCACATGTGCTGCTGCCTGTGTGGAGACCACTCCCTCCTTGGAGAGCACAGATGGATTACTCAGGTCAACAACAAAGCTCTCACAGCCCCCACTTTCTCACTCCTTATCTGTGCCCAACAGAATTAGACCCCCGAAGAGGGGGTCACATATATTGTTATTGACTTACTCCTCGTCTGAGGATATGTTTATTGATTGGTGAGAGAGAGGAAGCAGAAAAAGAGATACAAACATCCGTGTCAGAGAGAAACATCAATCCGTTGCTTCCTGCCGTGATCAGGAATGGAACCCACAACCTTTTGGGTATGCGGGATGACCGTTCAAACAACTGAGCCACCCGCCAGGGCCAGATGGGGTCATTTGGAAGTTTGGGTCGTGACCTAGCTGGGTGGCTCAGAGAGCAGAAAACGTCTCTCATTCATCTTGGTTTTCCGTGCGCTTTATTTTCTAGTCATCCTCAAGTGAGTTTCTTTAAATACAGTGGTACCTTGAGGTACGAGTGCCCTAACATACGAGATTTTTGAGATACAAGCTGTTGAGGGAGCGATTTTTGCTTTGAAATACGAGCAACAGTTGAGATATGAGTAATCTCGCTGGCTACACATGACCCACCAGTTTACTGCTACTTGAGCCTTGAGCGTCTCATAGTTTCCCACACCTCAAGGTTACAGAACGAATTAAACTCGCATCTCGAGGTACCACTGTACGTATGTTGGTCTCTTCCCAGACACAGCTGTGGTCAGAAAAACAACCTAGAGGCCAGAACTAGTGAACTTCCACACCCACAGCTACAGAATCCCAAACCGCGAATGAGGAAGTGAAAAATGTGTCTGTGTGTGAGGCATGGAGCTCTGATCTCTGGGCAGGTCATTATTTTTTTCTCTTGTCAAAATATTTACTTGTGAACATAGGACATCACGTGCTGTTTGCTTCACGTAACCCACAGGGTGAGAATGTTGGTTTCCTTTTCGTGTGCAAATGTTTTCCATCCTCTAAGGGAAAGGGCCGGTATTCTGTATTTTGATGTTTACATCCATTAGAGTGAAGTCATGCTTTTCTGATGGAACTAGTAATTGCTCCAAAGAGGAGACAACAATAGGAATTTTGAAATAGATCAGAAATTCAAGTTGCAGATATTGAAACTGCTTTCCCATGTTTGCTCGCTCCGCCTCTCTCTCTGATTTTCTTGGTCAGTTTCATTGATTTGTGACCTCTGTTTCCACATTAGGAAAGTTCATCCTTTGCAGCATTATGAAAAATATTGTTCCGGCTTGTCATTCCTATTTCTATCGCATTTAGCAAACTTTTCTATGCAGCAGTTAGAGTTCAGTGCAATCGTGTTTTTAATCTCTCTCCTCCTGTATGCTGTTTTGTCAGATTCCAAGAACTGTTGCCTCTTTCAGTAGCTTCATCAGTCTGTTGCCCTTTGTTTTGCCTGAGACGTTCTCAGCTTTTTCTTTTGGACTTTGGAGCATTTATTTCTGTGCGCTGGATTCCGGACTACGTTTTTCCTGACCCTCTTTGCCGTAGCACAGCACAATTTTGGGCATCTCGCCGGGTATCACGCAGAGAGTTCTAGACGGCCCAGCATGGGCTCAGGAAGCCAGAGGACTCGTCAGCGCCCTCAGAGCTGCCTCTGCTTGCAGAGATCTGTAGGTACAGTGGTACCTTGAGATACGAGTGCCCTAACATACAAGACTTTTGAGATACGAGCCGTCGAGCGAGCGATTTTTACTTTGAAATACGAGCAACAGTTGAGATAGGAGTAATCGTGCGGGTCGGCTGGCTGCACACGACCCACCCGTTTACAGCCACTCAAGCGTCTCATAGTTTCCCACGCCTCAAGGTTACAGAACGAATTAAACTCGTATCTCGAGGTGCCACTGTATTTCAGTGCAGATTTTCATCCTCACACTCCCCAGGCTTCCGATGCCAGGACCGTCTCTCTTTTTGCTTGAGCAGAAATTCGTGTTAACGCTTGAATTGAATGCCAAGTGGCACTGTCTTGCCCATTTTAATAAACTTCGGCATCTGAGGGGTATCATCTGCTGTGATTGGTGTCTTCATGATCAGGTGGAAGGAGAGGAAGGTTCATTCAGTGCTGTGACACTGGAAAAAGTAGAGAGAGAGTGGGCATTTACAATAGCGTCATATCATCAGAAGGGAACCTGGCATAGAACTCTGTGGTTTTAACCTCCTAATTCCAAACTGCTCTGTATCATATTATGTTTAAATCAGCTGTTACTCCTGGCCTGGACACTCAG
>PVJN01013031.1:0-48384 GCA_004026805.1 Lasiurus borealis | reverse complement strand
CCCCCCCCACATTGTCCTCATCTATAGGTGTATGATTTTTATCCAGTCTCTACCACCACACCTCACACCATTTCCCCCGCAAGAATTGTCAGTCCACTCCCTTTCTACGCCTCTGATTCTATTATATTCATCAGTTTATTCTGTTCATCAAATTTTTTTATTCACTTGATTTTTAGATTCACTTGTTGATAGATATGTATTTGTTGTTCATAATTTTTATCTTTACCTTTTTCTTCTTCCTCTTCTTAAAGAATACCCTTCATCATTTCATATAATACTGGTTTGGTGCTGATGAACTCCTTTAGTGTTTTCTTATCTCTGAAGCTCTTTATCTGACCTTCAATTCTGAATGATAGCTGTGCTGGGTGGAATAATCTTGGTTGCAGGTTCTTGCTATTCATAACTTTGAATATTTCTTGCCATTCCCGTCTGGCCTGCATAGTTTCTGTTGAGAAATCAGCTGACAGTCGTATGGGTGCTCCCTTGTAAGTAACTAATTGTTTTTCTCTTGCTGCTTTTAATATTCTCTCTTTGTCTTTTGATCTTGGTATTTTAATTATGATGTGTCTTGGTATGGTCCTCTTCAGATTCCTTTTGTTTGTAAGTGCTTCCTGGTCTTGTAAGTCTATTTCTGTGCTTCCTGGACCTGTAAGTCTATTTTTTTCACCAAGTGGGGGAGTTTTCAGTCATTATTTCTTCAAGTAGGTTTTTAGTATCTTTCTCTCTTCTTCTGGCACCCCCATAATTCTGATGTTGGTAATCTAGAAGTTATCCCACACTATCTTCATATTTTGGGATTCTTTTTGCTTTTTGCTTTTCCAGTTAAGTGTTTTTGATTCTTCAGAACTTTTGTTCTGAAAACATCCTTCTGAGACAAGAATTGCAATAGCCTCTGTGCTCAGCTTGGATGGGGCAGTCTCAGGTCAGAGCAGACAGCATTGGTTTTCCATGAGCCCTGTCTTCATAGGCCCCTGTGTCTCAGTGTCCCATGGTAATTGCTGCAAGCACCTCTGAGAGAAAGCCACCCTCGAGTTCTGCCCGTTGCCAGACAGTCCAGTTTTTCCCCAAGTGAGTCTGGGTCCCCAGAGTCTCGCCTGGAACTGGAGTTCAGCACAGGTGGGAGCTTTTGTCTCCTCCCACTTGAGAAAGCTAGCTGCACACTCAATAGTCACAGCACACTTAAACCCAAATCACAGGACTCCTGATTCCATGCAATTAACTATTCTGTAGTTATCCAGGAACAGCTCAGCAGAAAGGGTGTAGAGATGTGGCATTGAGGACAAAGGACAGCTGAGAGCATTGTTATATCCCCAGCCCTCTTCCATCTTCTTCTCAGACTTTTGTCAAACCTGATTCAAAAGCCTTTTTCAGGTTGTAATTTTGAGTCACTGACCCTACCAAGAGCAGCACTGGAGAGACAGCCACTAAGGTGGGTGCCAATGATTCTCACCCACTAATATTCATGCTCTTGTGTTATACTCTCCTTCATTGTACCTAGGTTAGTCTGGATAACCAATAGCATATGACAGAATTGATATTATTTTACCTCTGAGAGCAAGTTATTAATAGAAGCAACTTCTGTCTTCAGTATTCTCACTCTACCTCTCACTCTTGCTCTACCTCAGAGTACTCATTCTGTGAAAAGCCAGCTGCCATGTCTTGAGGATACCTGGGGAGCCTACAGAGAGACTCATGTAGTTAGCAGCTAGAGTCTCACAACCCCATGACTGCTTAGAAAACAATCATTCTCCGGGTGAGTGTTCAGATGAGACTGCAGCCCTGTCAAACAGCTGTGTGAAACCTCATAAGAGATCTTGGACCAGAATCACCCAACTAAACCGTCCCTGGATTCCTGATCCACAGAGAAAAGTAACTGCTATGTTTGGGTATAACCTGTTATGCAGAAATAGATAATAAATTGAAGCCCTAATATTTTTCTCCAAGTACTAAACATTTCTCTGACTTTGGACTACAGAAACCATTCCCAATGAGGGAAGAACAATTCTTCCCTTTTGCCTCCCATAAACAAATGATTTGTGTCAATACACTGACTCCCCCTCACAGGCTGAGGAGCAAGCTCTATAACTAATTCACAAATATTTTCACTTGAAGTATGTGTGTGGTTCTAGACAGTGAAATCTTTGGAAAGCTGCTCCTGTCTTTCCTTTGCTCCATCATTTTTATACTCACTTCATTTTTTAAATCTTTCTCTCACAACAAGTCAATAGAAGCCAGAGAATTTTAAGGAATAGTTCAATTCCTCTCCTGGGCAGAATATTTAAGTCATACATTATTGTTTATTTTCAGGAAAACTGGTACAATTATGCAACATAAATTCTTTTAAAGCATCTGGGACTTCAGTTCAATTTAAAATCCTGTGGGGTTTATTACCAGAATGAATGATTATAAAATGTATGCATGCAAATGAAGAGATAAAAAAATTAAAGAGCATGTGAAATTTAATGCACACTGCTTGTAATTCCATGCCAAATTGTTGCAAAAGATAGTGGATATGCAATACCATGTAAAAAATGTGGTTTATAATATTTATGACTTGAGAGTATGGTTATAATATTCTATTGTCATGAAATGTATATTATAAAACAGAAGAGAGAATTAGTTCTGGAGTTAATAGGAGGGGGAGGAGGGTTTACCCAATGCTGTCTTCAATTTTATTGCCAAAACAGAGGTCCCAGCTTCCACCATAATAGTACACCACAATGAAAACCTTGTGAATATAGAGATACTCTATTTTGTTAGTGTTTTTATTCTAAGAGCTCATTTGGGATCAGTGTAATTCTACCGATCTTTATTAAATATCAACAATGTAAAGGCTGATATATTTGAGACTCTGGGATGAGGAAGAAATAAAAATTGAACCTTACAATCCCTTCCCTAAAGAAGATCACAACCTACGGACAGAGGCTGGTATGTATGAAGAATCGGAAGGATTGTGTAAATTGTGGCAGTGGCCAAATTACCGGGTCCCACCTCCAGACTCCTCACTCCTCCATTTTTTCACTTTCCTTAAAAAAATGCAGTCCAGATTCAGTACAAAACCCTTAACATTTGGTCTGAAACACCTTTTCCAAATTTAAATGACACTCTGGAGAACAGTGGATAAGAAAAGAATTGACTCCCCTTGAACAGACAGCAGATTCTAGTGTTGGGTGGCCATGCAGTATTTCTGCAGCATCCCTCACTTCCTAATGTTTGCCTCCAACAAGGACGAACGTCTCAAGAAGGACAGTGTCACCAACCAGGGAGCAGCAGGCATGTCCCTGTAGGGTCCGGCACAGAGGGAAACAAAAGGGTATGTTGTTATGAAAGAAATTAACTGATATTGATATTCCAACCTCACCTATCTCAGCCCCAGACCCCTAAAAAGGAGACCATTGTACCTCTAACTGTCTCAGGTCTCTGTATACTTCACCCAGGAGAAAAGTGCTCTGGGATGATAAGATTTGGAGATAAAGAAGATGGCTTGGCATTCATTAGGCTGATGCACTGAGGAGGCAAGAGCTGAGGAGCCTTAGGATGGGAAGGTTTTTTTCTTTGGATCTGAGTATTTTAGTGGGTATAGAGACAGGCCTCTCTTTCACGCATCATTCCATATACCACAGTATGCCTCTAAGCCTAGACACTCAGAGAACACAGCAGGTAGTGGGGCCCTGAGCAGTCAGTGGAGATCAGATGTCTGAATGCCTGACTGAGCAGCCAGTATAACCCGCAGATCAGCCCCAACACCAGCACCACTGTAGAAAGACCGAGAGTTACGGTAGTAGCCCATGGCCCCTGATGGGGCTCTCCTTCATTGTGCCTAGGAGCACTAAATGAACCCAACTTGGGGTGGGGGAGAATCACAAAGAAAGAGCAATCAAAAACTGAGCCTTCTACCAGTCAAATGAGTAGGAGCTCACAGAAATCTATACTTGATTTAGAGATTTAAGGAATAACCTTACATCACATTCTGAAATCTTATATCACTAGACATAGTTCATAGGCTGTTTCCAGATGAGAATATTCAAATCACTGTGTTTCTAGGCCCTTTTGCATGCTGAGCCCATATGCGTAGTCTACAGAGAAAACCACAGTGCCCTTTATGGAAAAACCCATTTCCCCATTCCTGTCTCCTCATTTCCACAGGCCAGGGCAGCCTGCGGCAGGGTTTTGTCCGGCCCTTGAACTAAGAATGGCTTTTATGTTTTTTAAATGGTTGAAAAAATCAAAACAAGAATGGTATTTCGTGGCACATAAAAAAGTACATGCAATTCACAAACCTGCTGTCCATGCCTAGTTTTACTGAAACACCCATGACCATTTGTTTCCCTCGTGTGACCGGTGGTGGCTGTCACTACCGTGTGGGATGGAATAGTTGCAACAGAGACACGACGTATGGTCCACCACAACTAAAGCATTGATTATCTGGCTCTGGACAGAAAGAGTTTGCTGACCCCTGCTTTGTTCATGTGGGGGAAAAGGTGATTAAGCCTATTTTGGAGAGAGGGTAACAGTCTTTATTAGTAAACCAAGTACCCAATTGAGAGACAAAGCTGATGTGAGCCCTGGTCTCAAGTCTCCTGTTCCGTCCTGACCTGAGTGGAGAGTGCAGCTCTCAGCCACATCTTTCTGGTAGAGAGCTTCTACCCCATGTCAGGGCAGGGGAGAGTGGAACAGAAAGAGAAAGGCAGACAAAGGCACCAGAGAGGGACTGACAAATTCCCAGGCCTGCAGCCTCCACCGGCGTCGCTGTCAGGACATAGAGAAAGAAAGAAGGTGAGTGTGGGGGGGAGGAGGCCGCCAGCCTGGGCTGGGAAAGGAGTCCCCAGCAGCCAGCCACAGAAGGCCCACCTCCCTCCTGGCCACAGAGTTGTGGAGGAGGAGAAGGGGGACAGTTTTCAGAGGAAAGTGACATCTTGGCTGTAAAACTGGGGAGGATGATGACAGGGAGAGCGGCCTCAGCTCAGGTGCCCACAGGGTGCTGCCCAGACCTGAGAGAGCATTCTCACCACCAGGCTCCTACATGGACGCAGCTCTGTGTGGAGAGTGCAAGGTTCCCTCATTGATTATATTTACTCAGAAAGCAACTCACTTAAATGAACGAGGAGGTGACTAAACACGACTCGACAATTAAACTGTGGTTCTCAAGGAACTGTTTGAAAACCTTCGTTTAAGTTTCTCCTCTAAACTGAAAAATATCAGAAATTGATATGGATTCTCACAGATGTCATTTTTCTATCCTCCTCTCTTGACCTACGTTTGTTTTCGGTTGAATGAGGCAAGCAGCTAATTCAGAACAATAGCTAATTGTTTTTGCCGTCCTTTCGTTCTACATTTATTAAGCACTTGTTAGTTGCCAGGCTCTGTGCCAGGTAATCGCGGAAGGAAACAAAATGAATAAAATAAAAACTCAGCCCCAGAGAGATTCGCAGTTCAGCAGGAGAGATGTAACACGATTAAAAGGAGCAGATATTTAATCCTGGGGAGGAACCAAATGTGGATGTGTGCATCTTCGGCGTAAATCGCTGAGCTGCTTGGGTTGTGGGGAGTGAAAAGCCGAGCCTGAATAACAGGCAAAACGGACCTTCCCCTCTGTGGTCAGCGTGCTCTGGGGAGAGGCGGTTTCCAAGCCCATTGCCTAAGTCTGGTGGGAAGAGCAGTGCAGTCAGAACAACCTAGAATGTTTGCTCAAGAGCAAACAGGCAGCCTGTCCCCTGCTGTGCCAGAGCCTCCAGGGAGGGCCCAGCACTCTGCCCGTCAACCAGCTCCACAGGTAGAGCCGATGGCACTTCCCACCTGGGCACACGGGCTGCACGAGGGGTTCTTCGCCTGTGCTCTCACAGAACCAGGTGGGCCCTGAACCAATGAAATCAGAATGTCTGGATGGGGCTCAGGCAGCAGCAGTTTGTAACATGCACCAGGGGACCCCAAGGGGAGAACCAGTGTTAAGCCCCATGGTTTCCATAACACTGTGCAAAGCAGAGGCTCTACTTTCAACAAGAAAGTAGACATTTCCTTCTCATTGATCTAAGTAGACATCTGCTTTTAACTATTAAGTAGCCCTTTTTTTTTTTCCTTTTGTCTAGTCCATTCTCTAAGGTTTTGGACTTTATCATCCAAGCTTATGCCATGACTAGAACTGACAGTGCAAGTGTGTGTGCGTGTGCAGCACACATGGGCCAGCACCACATGAGGAGCTAGAGGAGAGAACTGGAAGAACACAGTCCAACAAAAGTGGTAGACAAGAAA
The DNA here is from genome assembly GCA_004026805.1 of Lasiurus borealis. NCBI lineage: Eukaryota > Metazoa > Chordata > Mammalia > Chiroptera > Vespertilionidae > Lasiurus > Lasiurus borealis. Next base: position 42,135 of record PVJN01013031.1, on the reverse strand, counting down.
CTGAATGAAAAATGCTAACATTCAGCCCGGCCAGCGTGGCTCAGTGGTTGAACATCGACCTATGAACCTGGAGGTTCGATTCCCAGTCAGGGCACATGCTCGGGTTTCAGGGTTGATCCTCAGTGGGGAGTGTGCAGGAGGCAGATGATCAATGATTCTTATCACTAGTGTTTCTCTCTCTCTCCCTCTCCCTTCCTCTCTAAAATCAATAAAAATGTGTTTTTAAAAAAAAAGCTAATATGCAGGCTGTCAGAAAGGTTGTGGGGACAGAGAAAGACCCAACAGGCCAGGAATCAGGGCTGCGAATGGCAGGCTGGGAGGGAAAGCCACTGCAGAAGCTCCTCGGAGCGGGAGGCCGTGAGTGAGTGTGGGGTGGGTGGAAGTGATCCTCGCTGAAAAGGAAGCAGTGGCCAGCTGAGCAGACACCAAAGGCAAAGGCAGTGTCATGTCCGAGTTTCCTGGAATAGCCGGAGTAAGGCGTGGCTCTGTAATGACCCCAGCCTGAAAGATCATGTAGCCACGCCGCCAGTTCCTTCAGAGCCAAGAATCACCATTGTTCTGGCCTGGAGATGCTCAGTCCTCCAGCTGCAGGTTAGAACCCCGTGGACTATTTCAAAGAAAGTCCAGGCCGCACCCCCAGACATTCTGATTTAAGGAGATACCAACACCTCTATTTTTAAACGAGTCCTGGTGTGATTCTAGGAGCCTCAGTAAACAGAAGCTGGCCTTGGCCACTGTCTACACGGGAACCTCCTGGCTGGCCCCAGATGGCTGGGGCTGGAGGCCAGGGGCCGCACACCCCATGCTCCCGCTCTCCTGCCCAGGCATGTGGTCACTTGACTGCCCTCAGAGGGGAGAAATCCAGGCTGCAGGGTTCCCGGGCGGCCCACTCACCTTGCACAAATGGGGTTGAGTGATCTCTGGCCTCTCCCAGAGGCTCAAGCTGCCACTCCCGCATTCCTACATTCCTGCATTCCTGGGAGTATTTCTACAAGCACACCCTCCTCTCTGCAAAGAGGGGGGGCTGTGTAGTAGTGGCGGGGGGTGGGGGGAACCCCTGGGGTACAGTATACCCAAGATGCATCCGCAAGGACTACATGTGAGTGCCAGTCCAGAGCCTAAATTCATGAATTCTGCCACAGCGCATAATAAAATCTCTCCCATTAAGTTCAGTGAAATGAACTAAAACATTGCAATCAAATGCTTAATGAAAATAATGGAATCTATAAAGAGGAATGGAAGCAGTGAACCAGCAAGAGCGGGAGGCTGGGCCGCCAGCTAAGTTTGCACACCAGTTGGGCAGCTCCTGGGCCACCACGGCCAGACCGCATGTGATTCAAATCTGCGCTCGCACAGAGGAACAAATTGCTACAGGTCATAAATCTTCTGGGTCATCTGCAAAGAGTTGAAACCAGGAGCGTTAAATCCGTAAATGCCAAGGGTGCGTTCATATATCAAAATGAACATTTGTGCCGACAACACGAGTCCAAGGGAGAGAAATGTGCCGTTGCATTTATGTGTAAACAGCACAGATAAAAAAATCTATCCGCTGAATCTATGAAACAATATCGCCACAGACCCCCCATTTTTCAAAGTCACAGATGGGTATAATAAACAGATTTTTCTGAGTCAAACCCAGGGCAAGTGGTTTGAGGAGAAAAAAAAAAAATTCTGAGTTGTAAACGTATTTATAAACAAGGGTTCCTAAGGGGACCAAAAAAAAAGCTACAAAGCACCGATGCTGACAGGAAGTGCTAAGGTGGACAGGAGGAACCTGTATCTGAAGGAGGCGTGCGGGTCAGTTCAGAGGGCACAGGCCCAGGTGCGATTACATCAGAACAGCCAGCCCAGGAGCCCAGGGGCCATACCAGGCTGGGTCTGGAGACAAAGGGCAAAAGTCCAAGAAAAGAAGCAGAGAGTGCCCTCCAAGGCAGTTACACAAACATCTAAAAGACTCTAGAATTCCCCCCAGGGAGGAGGGGGTGGGGAAGATGGGAAAGATCTGAGGGGGAAATTTCAACTTCAAAGTGACTGAATTATAAACCTGAACTCTTGCTGGGGAAATTGTAATAAGGTGGACTGAGTTTATTTGGAAACGACTAAATTCCAAACATTCTGCTGAGTCAGAAAGTACAATTATTGTAAGGAGATCCTGAAGACGGTTTTACACATTCAAGGAAGTAACTGGAAGCTACAGTGCGGTCCCTGGGGCTTTGTGTACTCTCGCCTCCTCACCTAGGCGAGGCCCCTCCTCTCACTGAGGTCAGGACCAGAGCTGTGGCCACTCCCTGAGGTCTCCTCCCAAAGCCACTGAAGGGGGAGGTGGCCTCAGGGAGGCCACCAGCAGAGGCAGGTGCAGCTATGTATTCATCTGCTCGCTCACTTATTCCATGGCTATTTGCTTTGGGCTCCACACCCTGGAATTCTGGATCAGGGGCCAAGGGAAGTGTGAGAAGCCAAGAAAAACTATACCAGACTTTCCTCTAGAGAGACAACCCCTCACCTTTAAAACTTTTCTTAACAAAGAGGTGTGTGTGTGTGAGTGTGTATGTGTGTGTGTGTGTGTGTGTGTGTTGTTTTTGGTGTGTTTTTAAAATTCTGAAACGCAGTCTGGATGGTCTTACAATGGTTTGACTTAGAATATTTTGACTTTACAGTGGTGCCAACGTGGTACACATTTAATAGAAACCATACTTCAGATTTTGAAATCTGATCTTTTCTCGTGTGTATGGGATATAATACTCCCTTGTCATGCTGGGCAGTGACAGTAAAATGATTTTTGGCCAACTGTAGGCAAATGTAAGTACTTGGAGTATGTATAACGTGGGCTAGGCTCAGAGCTATGATGTTCGGTAGGTTAAGGTGTATTAAATGCAGTTTCGACTTAGGGTATTTTCCATGTCCAATGGGGTTATCAGGAAGTAATCCATGGTGAGTGGAGGATCCTCTGTATGGCCATGTGTCAGGGAAATGAGCACACACACCCTGCTCTGGGAGTAGAATGTAAACTTGAGCTGCTCTTCTGGAAGGCAATTAGATACTATGTATCAAAAGTCTTTAAAATATGCATACCTTCTTACACCAGAAATTCCAATTCTAGGAATTGACGTAAGACAGTAATTTAAATAGATCAATATGGTAGTTGTGGGTAAGAATTAATTCCACTGGTTAGCTGGATGAAACTGTGCACAAATTACTAAATGTGAACCTCAACTTCCTAGGATGTTAAAAGCGGGAAGGAGGAAGAGCCATCGCACAAGGCTGTTGTAAGGAAAAAGTGAGCTGGAGTATCTGAAGGCTCAGCACCAGGACATCCAGGAAGATATGCGAGGCCCATAAATGTTGCTTCTGTCCTTGATCCTTACTGTTTTCTATTCATAAAGATGACCACCCCCGTCAGCATAGGGGTGGTCATGACACCATTGTTTGTAAAAGGGAGAAGCTAAAATGCAATGAAAATATCTAGTAATAAGTGATTTGTTAAATTTTGACACATCCATGCTGTCTTCAAAAAATGTTATGGAAATGTATCTATTTCTGTAGAAAGATGTTCAATGTATCATTAGGCCAAAGAAGCAGATTTACAAACTGGCATGCACTATCCACTTTTTCTTTAACTATATATAGATATGGACAGAAAAAAATATGTTGAAACATAGAAACTAAGATATTAAGATGGTTGTCTGTAAGAGAACTTAATGGATTTTTTTCAACCTGTGTTATCTTTGGCTTTTCATATTGAATCTGTATTGTGTTTACAATAAGCAAAATAAAAAGTGTGTGTGTTTTTTTCATGTGTGTGTGTTTTTTTTTTTCAGTTTTAAAGTGCAAAGTCTTTCTGGGAAAGTCATAGGTAAATTTTATCAAGTGATTATCAAAAAGCAAGATGGCTCCTCACATAAAAGAATTCCAATTAATGGTGTATAAGGGGTGAGGGGAAATAGAAAATCATTGATCCAAATAAGACCCACCAATGGATGCTAAAATTCACAGGTGAAAGCTTGAGAAGAATATTTGTATGGTCCCAAAATATCTCTTTCAAGATAACTATTAACTATCAAGAAGAAAACAGTAGCTTTACTATGAAGAAGTCTGGACCAAGGCTAACATTATCAGCAATGAGACACATCAACACCATGGACCCTCTGATATGATGTCCTATGTGAGAAGCACATGTCATTTTTGTGGTATTCTTGCCTCCAAAAAAGCTGAACTTCCATCTCACCATGAGAATATATCCTAGAAACTCAAATTGAACAACAGCCTATAAAATACCTGACCAGGTATCTTCAAGAGTGTCAAGGTCAAAAAAGACAAGGAAAGGCCAAGAAATTGTCCCAGATTACAAGAGACAAAGAAGACATGACACTAAGTGTGATGTAAGATCCAGGACTGACTCCTAGAACAACTAAAACACACAACTGGAGAGACTGTGGAAATGCAAATAAAGTCAGTAGTTTAGCTAATTGAATTGCCCTATTAATATCTTATCTTTGATCATTGCTAACTGGTGGTATAAGACATAACAATAAAAGAACCTGGACACAAAGTATATGGGAATTCTCTATACTACTTTTGTAATTTTTCAATGTCTAAAATTATCTCAAAACAAAAATTTTAAATAGAAAGCAAGATTGGAGAAGCCTTGGTACTTGGGATTAGGTATTATTGGGGAAGTCCTCAAGAAGGCCCAGAGAGGAATGGTCACAGTCCTATATCTTCTTCTTATATTGGAAGAGAAAATATTGCTTTTACAACTGGTTAGGTTAAAACAAACACAGGGGAATGCAGCATGACAAGTTTCCAGGATATAAACACAGAGAACATTCACAGATATTATCAAAATTCAACATTTCCCTTTTGAATTGGCTCTCTTCAAAAGCCATAATTTTCCCATTTCAATTCATTAGTATAATTTTTTAATAACAACAATATTTTTCATGTCACATATGTGGATAATTAAAAATTAAAGATCAAAGTCCCATGAGTTTTAAATATCCCAAATATTACCATTATGATTGCCCATTTCTTTTGTTTGTCCTTTTAAAATTGGCTATGAGAGAACCAAGATGGTGGCATAATGTATACACCTGTACGTGCTGCCTCTCATAACCACACCAAAATTGCAACTAAAAGACAAAATGACTATCCCCCAGAATCTCGGGAAAGCTGGCAGAGTGGAAGTTGTACTACTAAAACAAAAGAAAAAAGTGCATTGAGACCTGGTAGGATGTGCAGAGGTACAGAGACATGTGTGAATCAGGCTGGTGTGCACTGTTTTGTTTTTTTCCAGGTTCCGGACTCTCTGAACTCCAGTTTCCCATGAGATTCTGGGGACCCAGACTCATATAGGGTGAAATTGGACTGTCTTCTATTGGGTTGGAAAGTGAGGAGGGCTCTCTTGCAGAAGGGTGCACAAGAATCATTGTTTACTGTGCTGGGGCATGGGATGCAGGACACGGAACAGAACATGGAAACACGGAGACTCAAAGAGAGCTGACTGGCAGACATTGCTGTTTGCCACACCCTAGTGATTCCCTGAGACCCCGCCCCACCCAATTTACAACACCACCCAGCTGTGTGCAGTGGCTTTTGCATATGAATGTCCTGCACTCTAGCAGCTTAACCTAACAAATTGCAACTGGGTCAGACAACTCCAAAACTTCCAAACTCCAATCAAAGAGGAGAAATCTGCAGATCTCCCTGTAGCTCTTGCTGGGTGGCCTCAGACACTAGCTGACTTGCACCTTCTTGGAGATCCAGGAACCAGTGTACCTAGAGGTCTGTGTGAGACGACACCAGATTTCAACTCCTCACATACATAAGTAACACACTCAAGAGGCAGACTCGGTGAGTACCAAAGCCCCACTGAAGCCAGTCTTGCCCCATAGGGGTGTCTCCAGCACAGCAGTTCTTCCATTATAGACAGAGCTAATCCTCACAGTCAATTGGCCTGGAGTTCAATTCCTCCCAGTGTACCAAAAGCAATCAAGGCTCAACTACAACAAGACTGTGTACACAGCTCACAAAGGGGTGCACCAAGAGTGTCCACCTCAGGTGATTGGGGAGGCAGAACTACTGGGCCATAAAGGACAATTAGCACACAAAGCTTCAATACAGGGAAGCAGCCAAAATGTGGAGACAAAGAATGTCACAAATAAAAAAAAATGGAAGAAAGCAAACTACTGGACATAGAGTTCAAAACCACACTTATAAGGTTACTCAAGAATCTTCTATAAACTGCCAAGAAACTTAGTGAGACCTCTGAGAAATTTAGTGAGACCTTCAAGGATCTTAATGAGAATGCCAAAAAAAATGGAAAAGGACCAGTCAAAAATTAAGCATACACTGTCTGAAACAAAGAATAATAAACAGACATTAAACAGCAGACTACAGGACCCCAAGAATCAAACCAAAGATTTGAAATATGAGGAAGCAAAAAACACCCAACCAGAAAAACAAAAAAGAAAAAAGAGTCCAAAAATGTGAAGATAGTGTAAGGAGCCTCTGGGACAACTTCAAGCATGCCAATATCAGAATTATGGGGTTTCCAGAAGAAGAGAAAGAGCATGATACTGAAAACCTACTTGAAGAAATAATGACTGAAAACTTTCCCTACCTGGTGAAAGAAATGGACTTACAAGTCCAGGAAGCACAGAGAACCCCAAATGTAAGGAATCCAAAGAGGACCATACCAAGACACATCATAATTAAAATACCAAGAGCAAAAGACAAAGAGAGAATCTTGAAAGCAGCAAGAAAAAAACAGTTAGTTACCTACAAGGGAGTACCTATATGACTTCCAGGTAATTTATCAACAGAAACTATGCAGGCTAGATTGGAGTGGCAAGAAATATTTAAAATGATGAATAGCAAGAACCTACAACCAAGATTACTCTACCCCGCAAAGCTATCATTCAGAATTGAAGGTCAGATAAAGAACTTCACAGATAAGAAAAAGCTAAAGGAATTCATCACCACCAAACCAGGATTACATGAAATACTGAAGGGTATTCTTTAAGAAGAGGAAGAAGGAAAAGATAAAGATAAAAATTATGAACAGCAAAGTGATAACAAATACATACCTATCAACAATTGAATCTAAAAATCAAGTGAATAGAAAAATTTGATGAATAGAATAAACTAGTGAATATAATAGAATCAGGGGCATAGAAAGGGAATGGACTGACAATTCTCAAGGGGGAGGGGCTGTCAGTGGTGCGGGAAGAAATTGGACAAAAATCTTATACCTATGGATGAGGACAGTGGCAAAGGGTAAGGGCATGGGGTTGGGGTGGGGTATCAGGTGGAGGAGAGCTATTGGGGGTGGGGAGAAAAGGAACATCTGTAATAAACTGAATAAAGGTTACTTTAAAAATAAATAAATAAAATTGGCTATGAAATGTTTGTATCCTAAGTGCCTATTAAATTGGTATCTGATGCAGAAAGAAAATCCCCAATCTAGACCTCCTAATAGACCTCAAGCCTCCTAAGGGAACAGAGGTTTAATCTCTTATTTTAAGTCTTTTGGCAACTAAAACAAATAGCAACTACAAACACAATTAAATTTATTGGAGTTTACTATGTTTACTTGTATTGTCTCATTAATCCTCACAACAACCCTCTGAGGAATACTATACCATTTCCATTTTACAGTTGACAAAACTGAGGCTTAAGGGAATAAATTAACTTTTTTCAAGATCACAGAATAAGTGGCAGAATTGGGTCCCAGTTGCCAGTTATCCTGTGGATTTATTGTTTGTTTTCAATACTCTTGTGCATATTCACTGAAGAATGCCCAGGGTATTCTTCAGTGAATATTTACAAGAATATTGAAAACAAATACTCTTGGGTAAATCCCAAGCTGCTGGTTGATAATGGATGTCTATCCTATATAATAAAAGGCTAATATGCAAATAGACCAAACGGCAGGACAACCAAATAACGGATCACTATGACGCACTGACCACCAAGGGGCACATGTACGGAACATGGCAGGCATTGGCCACAGCAGAATGGTGGAGCAGGTGAGCAGGGGTGCCAGAACAAGGTGGGGTACTGGTCACTGTCACCAGGGTGTGACAGTTGGTGAAAATTCTTTGCTCCCGCATGCCACAGTCCTGCCTAGCACTCACACCCACTGCCAGCACCTGGCACCAGCTCCAATCACCCCTGAGGGCTTTCCACCTCCTCCTGCTCCTAAGGGGCAATCAGGGCAGCAGCCACCACTTGCATACACTGACGGCACCTGCTGCTGGTGCCTGCCCCAAATGCTCCACACCATCAGTGAGTGCGAGTGGGGCTGGTGCCATCAGTACGTGGGAGTGGCAACAGCAGAAGCGGGGCTGCCAGCAGACAGAGGACTAGGGACTGTAGTGGAAAGGCCTGGGCTGGGTGCAGAGGATGGGCTGAGACCTGTCCATGTGCCCACCGCAGCCTCACAGTCCACAGTTCCTTTCAAGGTGCACAAATTCATGCACTGGGACCCTGGTCTATATATAAAAAAAGCCTAAGCAACCAAATGACCAAACTATACCACCAGTCAACCAGTTGCTATGATGAGCACTGACCATCAGGGGACAGATGCTCAACTCAGGAGCTGCCCTGTGGTGGTCAGTGCACTTCCACAGCCAACTTCCTGTGGCCAGCCAACCTCCCGCAGTCCCTCCCTTCTGGGTCAGATGGCCCTGATTGAGAGAGACCTTCTGTGGTCTCTCTCCTCACTGGCTGGCCCCAATAGGCCTTGATTTGGGTGGGTTGGCCAACCTCCCCTGCCCCCTTCCTCCAGCAGGCCCAATCGGCCCCAATCTCCAGCCAGGGTGAGAGACCCCACCTGTGCATGAATTTGTGCACTGCATATAGGAGCCTGCTGGTATAGTTCACCACTCCTACCTTGCATAGGCTAACAAAGAATATATAGCTCTGATTAGAATAGGACAAACAAAAACTGCATCATTAAGATCAATTTAAGGATCCAATGGGAGCTCACTGATCTAGAATTTCTCCTTAGCTACACCAAGATTCATTTTACATTTTAATATGCAAATTTTCAGTTGATTTCAGATGAACACTAGATTTTTAGTCACTAGCATTCCACATGTGAAGACTTTTACTATAGGGAATATACCACCTCCTGGTGGGTACTTTTTTCCCTCCTATAAACCATGCTATATACATCTGCCAGATTAATCTTCTGAAAGTTTTCATTACTTCATTCCTCAGCTGAAAAACTTTAAATGGCTACATATTGCCTTTGAAATATTGTCTAAATTCCTCAACCGTCCTGCTCTAAAGCCTCTTTCCAATAAAATGTCATCATTACTTGCAACTAAAGCCTCAGTGTAGAACATGGGAGAGAGCAATCCCTTGGCTATTCTGAGCCAGGTTGTCACCCTAGCACCAAATTTTGGGGATCCCATGGTGATGGACAGTAACTCAGAAAGGCAACTGCTAATAGCTCTCTCTTCCATCATTCATTCATCGTTCACATATTGATTCATTCATCCAACAAACATTTATTGAGAACCTTCCAGGTTCCCTACCTCTAAAGATATAACAGCCAGGGAGAGAGACATATAAACAAATAATTATCACATGCTAAAATCAGCACTATGACAAAAACAAGCAGAGCGAGGAAGCATGGGGAGGAAACAGCAGACGCTGCCTGGAGAGTCAGTTGGCGCAGGAAGGAGGCAACATGGAATCACTGAAGGATGTAAACATTGGAGATGCCCAACCCACCAGCGGTTGCATAAGCTAACTAAGAAGATATAGCTCTGATTAGTCCCCAAATTAAGTGCAAGTATGAGCAGAGATATGAGTAGCTCTACTTTATACACAGGAAAAGTTGAAAAAGAACAGGTCAGGACTTTTCAGGATATAAATATGGGTATAAAATCACTGCATGAGGACACCCCAAGGTACTAACCATTGTTTTATTGACAATAATAAGTTCTTCCCGGGGACCCTTTTGGGCTCCTCAGTTCCCTCTTGTTTGTGGGTAAATATCCACCTGCTCTCTCACAGGACTCTGCTCAATTGGCAACTAGCTGCCTCTAGGAAACAAGATATGATGTTCAAGTGTAAGTATTTTTTCCACCCCCTTCTTATCACCAAGAAAAAGTCTGAATAGAGAAAACATATTGTTAAAATAAATAGCTTCTTTAAAAAATGCAAACAAGCAATGCCATATAAAGTTAGTGCTGAGGATTCTGTGTTCTAAAGTGTCAGCCCAAGGATAGTGAACTCTATAGAATGTTGATTGCATTTCACAAAACCACTAGAGCAGACCATTCAAATGTCAGTGAACACTTTTTTAAAATAATATATGTTTATGTATTTCAGAGAGGAAGGGAGAGGGAGAGAGAGATAGAAACATCCATGATGAGAGAGAATCATTGATCGGCTGCTTCCTGCATACCCCACACTGGGGATCGAACCCGCAACCCAGGGCATGTGCCCTTAACCGGAATCAAACCTGGGACCTTTAGTCCAGAGGCCGACATTCTATTGACTGAGCCAAACGGGCGAGGGCTAGTGATCACTTCTTAATCAAATTAAAGAATTAGCTTCCTGAATTCCCACTCTTGAGAGTGCTTTTTATTTGAAAATCTTATGGTCGTTGGAACTTTTGAGACTCTTCAAGATAAAATTTCCATCGTCTCAGAGCTGGGTTTCTGGGTCAGCTGGATGCTGCCTCAATGCTCAATTCAGGGTTGACTGGACTTGCCAGAGGACAGGAGCACTTTGGAAAAAAGTGCACATGTGATTGGGTACTCACAGGAGTAAAACCACCCTAACTGATGAAGGGAGAAAAACAAAAACATCAAAGTATACCCAGTAAAGGGCAGTCCAATGAGATAGAGAAATTCCTAAACCAAAGAATAACTAGTGCAATTCCAGGTGCTTCGGAGTAATAAGGTTTGCCCATGAGGAGTGGTACTGTTGTGTATAGCCTGCTAAGTGAATCCTACTTCTAGAGACCCTATCTCTATTTATTTGTTAACACTCATGTTAGCAAATAAGACAAATAATTTATTTCACCTAGAAAACATTAAGATTGTGATACAGGAATAAAAACATATTGTTTCATAGATGTAGCAGATTAAGGCCCCAAGCAGTTCCATAACCTTCTTATCGTCCCAAAAAACTTAATACCATGAGAAATAACATAGCAAACATTTCCAGGCTGGAGGTGGAAATTTCCCTACAGGCAGTTCTCATCCAAGGCATTTCTCTGAACTTCAAAGAAGAGGCAAGAAATGCTTGACAGGAGCGTGTAGGTGTTCCCTCTAGGTCATCATAAAAATTATAACAAATCATAACAATTTGGAATTCAAGAAAATTTAATAAAGTTCAACTCCTTCTTTATACAGATGAGGAAGACAAGGCCTCAGGGAATGCAGTGACCTCGTTGAAGTCATGCAGCTAGCAGAGTATATGAAAAAGCCAAAACTTACACTTGAGTTGTCTGATTCCAACTTCAAAATTATCTTCAACTAAAAGAAAGAAAGAAAGAAAGAAAAACATAATGAGCAACAATAAGAAAAATAAAATCTCTACTTTTTCAAAGCTAGCAAATACAAGCTCTACTTTTTCAAAGCTAGCGAGTATTCTTATGAATATCTACATGGAAACACCAGCCTTGGTTTATTTTCTTGAACTAATCTACAATCCCCGGCTAGCATGCTCCTTGGTGAGTACAACTTGTCTGCTACCTGCTATGGAAAGTGAAGCTTCTTTTCATAACTACAATGGGAGCTGTGGCTCTAGCTCTCCAGGAATACTTCCATATTCAATGCATTCTCATCCTTCTTGGTTTTATCAATTCACCAGATAAACTTGAAAATATCTTTCTCCTCCTAAGAAAACTCTCTGAGATTGCAGCTTAGTGCTCTGAAAGCATTTGAAGAAAGAGCAGGAATAAAAAGTCAGTCGGAATACAGCCAGACCTCCAGCAAAATTCTCTGAGCCCACGTGCACAAGCACAATGCTTCCTGGGCTACTGCAGCTGCATACTTGCTCTTGTTTTGGACCTGTTTTCATATCCTGGCACCTGCTTCTGGGCCTCTGCATCCATGAGTGCCTATGCTGGTTGAACACATGGGAGGTTGTCACCCATCTGCATCTGTCATCCCTAGCATGAGCCTGGTTTCTCTCAGCCACCTGCCTCACCTCTCAGTTCCTGCCACAGACTTTCGGTTATCACTGGTCGCTATTCCTAATCTGTTCAAGATTATGAGGGATAACCAAGCTCCTACATGTGGGTTTTCCTAGAGCAGTTAATTTTTTTTAATTGAGTCAGCACATTTTTTATTTTGTTCAATAAAGACTCATTTAAATGATACTAATAGATACTACCATATTAGCATCATTACTGAACTTAATAAATAATCATTTTTGCAGGTTCTGGGTTTTTAATAAATTGTGTTTTAACTCAAAAAGAATAAGAAAGGTACCCTGGCCTATGTTGCTGAGTTGATTGGCGTGTCATCCCATACACTGAAAGGTCATGGGTTTGATTCCCTGTCAGGGCACATACCAAGGTTGTGGATTTGATTCCTAGTCAGGGTGCATAGGGGAGGCAACTGATTGATGTTTGTTCAGGGAGATCAATAAGAACATGTCCTTGGGTGAGGATTTTAAAAAAAGACTAAGAAAGGTATTATGTTGTTATTTCTAATTAATGAAGTTGACATTCAACTTGTCAATGGACTTAATACATTGTTCTTCATTTTCTTATGTCTCCTCAGTTGGGTGAAATTTTTGTCATAGGCCTGCATTTGGGAATAACCTCCCTAGGGTTCAGAGGTCAAATATCTTCAAGAGCCAGGCCAGTAACAAATCACTGGATCAGTACACAGGGCCAGGACAGTGTAACGGGAGTGAGGCATTGGCCTTGGATCTAAAATTTAAGAGATGCCAAAAAAACTCAGTAATCAAGATAACTAATATTTTAATATAGCAAAAGTCATGCAGAAATACATTTTAAACAAAAATCATCTATAAAGACAGGATCAGTATTATATTGCTTTTTCCTTTTGCCACAACTCTAATATGACTCTGGTATTACTAACTGCATGAATGAAAGTCGTGGTAGCAACAGTGGAAATTAGAGAGTACATAATCAGAAAGTGTTCACACTCATTATAAAGTATCGTGTTGACTGAAGACAGGGTCCTATGTGCTTCCTCTGGCCCTAGTACAGTCTACTAATTCATGAATACCAAGCATCTCAAAAGAAGACTTACTCTCAGTGAGGTAGGTAGGTCAAGGAAGACTGACCAGAGTTTTCCAAAAGGAACTGATAAACTTCATGCAGAATGAAGGGTCACCTTGAAACTAAAAGACTCAAATCTGAAAATTCTCTAAACAAAGAGGAAAATAAGGCTGTCCCTTAAATTCCACTGTGTGTGCCAAATGGAGGGGATAAAGGATCAAGGCCATCAGCTTAGTCTATGGACCATATTTAGATGAAGGCAAGAGGAGTCAATGCCTTATGGTGATATTCTGACTCTCTTCCTATACCTGAGAGGAAAAGAGAGAAGCAAATAAAAAGGGTGAACTATATCTGCCTGAAAAGCACTGAGAATGTAAAGCCATTCTGTGGTCTAATCTTACTGGTTCACATTTATTGAGCACTCCCATTACTCAGCACTTCATATGCATTATCTCATTTCCTACTGATAAGATCTCTATGAGGAATGCATTATCCTTTTTTCCATGATGAAGAAACTGAGGGTTATACTAGTAGAGCTGGGATCTGAATCCAGGGAGTCTGATTCCCTGGATTGCATACTTGACCACTCACTAGACTGCCTCTTAGGAGCTAAGAGAGGTAGAAGCACTTGCCCAAAATAATATTGATGGAAGGGTATCTGGAGAGTATGCAAATACGTCAATTCTCCCAGACATTTCAAATTTCAGCCTTGGATCAAGCAAGAACACTAGCGAACTGTACAATCATCATCTTGACATTGAAGGACATTATAATCTAACACTGAAAGACAAGATAAATCTCACACAAAGATGTTGTTGAAGGCATCATCCACTACCTTGACACAGTATCCTTTTCACCAAGACCGATTTCCTGTTACTTTCAGTATCAAGAAAAGCTGAATTTTCCTAAATGGTCATCTTGTTTACAAATATGAACAGAGTAAATTATCTTCCTCTTTGGTTTCTATCTTTGTTATGGCTGCTAGGAATTGTTAAAATTCCCCCATCCAGAAATTCTCCAGGACCATACACCTATAATATGCCTTTTTTTATACTATGCTCATTCTTTGCTTTATTCATTTCCAACCCATATTCTACTTTGGTTCTGATTTCCACAGCTCTTTATTGTATCCTTTCTTTCATTTAGTACACTGTTGCTAATCTCTTCTGGACTGGGGTGTTGAATGAATAAAAGACCAATCATCAAATAATCATGTCCTTTTTTAATGAATTGAAAGAGATGCATGACATCTATTCAAGTTCCTGAATCTCAAATCATAGGACTTGAAAGACTTGATCATCAAGACAATGCCCGTGGGAACCCTATTATCAAAAGAGGTAGCAGCAACACAGCAACTAACAAAATCATGGTATGAATGTGAAGGGTGAATGTCGACCTCATGTTAGCAAAGAGAGGACCATGAATGCTTGCTCCCCCAAAATGCAATGGAACCACTCTGGGAACCCTGTCAATGAGAACTTTGGAGGACCAGGTTTCCATTTATTAGGTTGATAAATGTTTCAACCTGATATTTCTATTAGCATAATACACACACTCTTGAGTCCATCAAGAGTGGGCTGCAGTGTCCTGTAAGATATGATTATATACATTGCTTCACTCTTTGTTTCACTGGTAACTCTAAATCATAATTACACTTTTAGGTTCAAAGGTACAAATCATTAACTTATTTCACTGCCAAAGCTACCCCTTTTCTAGTCATTCAAACCTTTAGTTATAACCCAACCCAATAATATAACCCTAGCAAAGCCAGATTAATTAGTCTGTTCCAAATGGTCAACAGAAGAGAGGAATGTCCAAAAGGAGGATAATTTGGCTGAAGAGGAATTGTAAGAGAGGAGGTCTGGTTGGGACTTCACTCAGACTGTAGAAGCAAATACACTCTAAAATCTATGTTTATGGCTTCCCTTATCGGATCCTGATTGACAGACTGATTGAGCATGTTGACCCTTGTCTTGGCACTGATCTGGAGCTTAATGATGCATGATCATCCCAACACTTTTCCTAAGTGACTATACCTGCCATAAGAAAATGCCATGTGTTCAGAGCACCTTTACTTCTGAGATGGGATGCTACTCATTTGTGAATTGCTTAATGAAGACATTTAAAACTTCTAGTCAAGATGGCAGAAAAGGTAAACATAGGACTCAAATCCTTTCCACAACCACATCAAAAATCACAACTTAACTACAGAACAACCATCTTTCAGAATTACCTGACATCAAGCTGAATGGAAGCCCTATAACTAGGGTTTTAGAGAAGAAGACACATGGAGACTAGTAGGAGGGGTGGAAACCAGAATAGGCATGTGGCAAATAAAAACTAAACAGATATCTCAGCCTCAGATTTCCCCTCTAAGGAGTGAGGGATCCTGAACCAACACCACATTCCCCAGCCCAAGGTTCCAGTGCCAGGAAGAGAAGTTCCCATAACTTCTGGCTGTAAAAACCAGTGAGGATTGAGGCTAAGGGAGATGGAGGCTACAGGAGTCTCAGGCAGTTTCTCTTAAAGGACCTATACACAGACTTGCTCAGACTCACTTCCTCTGAGCCCCAGTGATGGGGCACCATCTTGAAAGGAATCAAGGACACAGGAGGAGGATCTGAATTGTCTGACATTAGGGCAAGAACTGTGTGTGTTGGGGGGGGGGGGCAGCTTTCTGCCAGACAAAAGTGCTGGCAGAGACCATCGTTCCTTTTCTTAGACTTCAGTATGCTTTGAATCAAGCCTCAGTATACCCTCCACCACTTGCTAAGTGGCCCCAGGCCTGGCACTCACAGCTGCCAGCCTTGATTCACAGCTTGGCCTCTCCCGGGCACCTCCAAGCCCTGCACAAGTAGTAGCAATCTGCAGATCTCTTTGTAGCTCATGTTGGGTGGTCCCAGGCAGAGCATATGTGGCAGCTGACCTTGACCTGCTCCTCCTGGGAAGCCCCAAAGCCAGTACACCTAGTGGATGGTTTCAGACCATACCCAAGCACCACCCAACTACCTCCACAAGTGATGCACTAAAGGGGCATACTCATTGGGCACCAGAGACCCACCTAAATAAGTCCTGCTTTGTGGGGTCAGCCCTGCATAGCTGATCCTCTACTATGGTCACATTCAGTACTCACATCTAATCAGCCTGGGAGTAAATCCCTTCCATTAACATGCCAACAATATTCAAGGCTCAAATACAACAGAAAGGTGTACACAGCCTACATGGGGGTGGAGGGATGCACTTGCAGCACCCAGTTTGGGCAACTGGGGAGGTTGTGTCACTAAGCCCTACAAGACAAATAAGGCAAGAAAAATTATGTGCTGGCCAGTATGGCTCAGTTGGTTGGAGCACTGTCCTATACACCAAGAGGTGGCAGGTTTGATTCCTGATCAGGATACATGCCCAGGTTTCGAGTTTAATTTCCAATTAGGAAGCATGAGAGAAACAACCAATCAATGTCTCTCTCTCTCTCTCTTTCTCTCCCTCTCTCTCTCTCAATTTCTCTCTCTCTCTCTCTCTCTCTCTCTCTCTCTCTCTCTCTCTCTCTCTTCCCTCTTGTCCTCCCTCCCTCTCTCCCTCTCTCTTTCCCTCCTTCCCTTCCTTCCTCTTTCTAAAAAATAGTAAAAAAATGTATAAAGAAATATTCAAAGTGATGAAATATTCAAAGACCTCAACCAAGATTACTCTGCCCAGCAAAACTGTCATTTTGAATCTAAGGACATATATAGAGCTTCCCATACAAGAAAAAGATAAAGTTCATCACCACCAAACCAATATTACAGGAAATGTTAGAGTCTTTAAAAAGAAAGAAAAGAAAAAGGTAAAAATTATAAACAATGAAATTGCAATAAATACATATCTATCAACAATTAAATCTAATAAAAACATCAACAAACAAACAGAACAGAAACAGACTCCTAGATACAGAGAACATTTTGACAGCTGCCAGATGGGAGGGGATTTGGTAAATGCGTACAAAAAGTAAAGAGATCAGGAGGTACAAATTGATTGTTACAGAGAAGTCATGGGAATGTAAAGTACAGCTCAGGGAATATAGTCAATACTATTCTATTAACTATGTGTAGTGTCAGATGGGTACAAAATTTATTGGGATGATCATTTACTAAATTATATAATGTCTAATCACTGGGGTATAGTCTTGAAACTAATATTGCATGTCAACTACAATTTAAAAGTAAAAAAAGATTATAAATTACGGGAATCTTAAAAAAAAACTAGGACAATTAGATCTTCAAAAATATTTTTAGAATAAAAAAGAAAAATGTCCTATGCTAGATATGAAGTATCTGGAGATTTTCATGTTTTTTAATCAATCAACTGGCTAATGAGCATTTATTAATCATTACCCATGAATTCATCACTGTGACAAGTTAATTGTTGAATCCACAAAAGAAGCCAGAACCTGATCACTGCCCTCAAAGGGTTGACCCTTTAGTTGGAAAGATGATCCACTTATTAAAAATCAAAGAATCCTTATAATCAAAGCATTTGGCATTAGTGATAAAAGTTCAAAGAAAAGAAGAGAACACAGAGAGTGGGTCAGTTAAAACAGAGGTAGGATGTGAGTTGACTGTGAAGAGGAAGCAAAATTTAATGAAAAGCAAAAAGTGAGAGCTCATTCCAAGTTGAAAAGGAAAAAAAAAATGTAGATCCCGTTAGCCATACTAGTTCTGAGCTGGTATTGGCGTTCTCCTGTTACTCTGATTGGCATAAGAGACACTTTCAGATACTCCAGGAAAGGAAGAGCAATTCTTCCCAGACCACACAAATTAAAATCTTGCAGAAGCAGCTCCAGATTTACTTTCCTTGTTTACCAATTGGACTTTATTTGATTATTTTTTATTTATTTATTTTATTCTTTCCTCTTCCACATGAGTCTCACTTTCCCAATTCTATGTTTTTAATATTATTTTAATATTTTGATTTTTTACAGAGAAGAAGAGAGAGGGATAGAGAGTAAGAAATATCAATGAGAGAGAAACATCGATCAGCTGCCTCCTGCACATCCTCTACTAGGGATGTACCGACAACCAAGGTACATGCCCTTGACCGGAATCGAACCTGGGGCCTTTCAGTCCACAGACAGATGCTCTATCCACTGAGCCAAACCGGTCAAGGCCTCAATTTTATGTTGAGCTACAATTTTGAAAGCACGTGTACTGGAATTTATAAAGAAGAGTCATAATACAGTCACTGCATATTTTTCAACAGGAAGCTTTGCCCTTCCAGATAGCTGTGCTGCAAGTATTGTTTATCACTCTCTGCTATGGGATAAGGGTGCACCTTCCAATTATAAAACTAATGGAATGCAGCTCCATTTCCCCCCATGTGCTTCTAGCCACCTGGGAGATCTTCATTTTTCTTGCAGATGATGGGATTATCTGAGGAGTGGGGGGATTCGTTTATCCTTGGGGATGGGGGCTCGGAGATAATTGACTCATAGCCGGTAGACATGTAGTCTCAAAGCAGCCGGTGATGTTCCTGAAGCGACTCGAGCTAACTGGAGCCTACATTCCCCTGTCAAGCTGAGTGAGGGCTTTAGGAACACCAGGGAGAGGAAAACAGCACATGTTGTTTCTTCCTAATAAATCTCCCATCTTATTGTCGAAGACGTTTTGCTCTCCTGAGGACACAGGGCCTGCTTCTCAGACTTTCCAATTGGCTCATCGTGCCTCTCATCCATTTCTATTAAAATTGTTTATTGGGATCCAGAAGAGGAAACCAGCCACATAACCTTTTTATGTTCTTTCTTTCCCTTCATTCCTTCCAACCTCGTTTAGACCCTTTTTCTTTTCTCCTCCTTCATTGCCTCTACATCTTGGTCTTCCTCAGTCACCCATTATTACCCAAGAGATCTCTCTCTTTTTTTTGTTGTTTTTTTGTTAATCCTCACCTGAGGACATTTTTCCGTTGATTTTTAGAGAAAGAGGAAGGGAAAGACAGAGAAAGAAACATTGATGTGAGAGAGACACATGGATTGGTTGCCTTCCACATGCTTCCTGACCAGGGCCAGGAATGGAGCCTGAAACCAAGTTATGTGCCTTTAACCAGAATAAAACTTGGGACCCTTCAGTCTACAGGCCAATGCTCTAGGGCAGTGGTCAGCAAACTGTGGCTCACAAGCCACATGCAGCTTTCAAGCCACAGTTTGCATTTCCTTTGACTAATGAATTTGCCGACCACTGGGATAGGGGCTTAATCACAAGGAAGAACAACAGCCTGTAATTATTGGAATCGAGAGTCTAGGTCAGTGGTCAGCAAACTCATTAGTCAACAGTGCAGCGAGCCATAGTTTGCCAGCCACTGCTCTAGGGGAGCTCTCTCTCTTTTAAATGTATTTTTATTGATTTCAGAGAGGAAGGGTAGGGAGAGAGATAGAAACATCAATGATGAGAGAAAGTCATTGGTTGGCTGCCTCCTGTGCATACCCCCATTGGAGATCAACTGAGGCTTGTGCCCTTGACCTAAATGGAACGGGGACCCTTAGGTCTGCAGGCCAACACTCTATCCACTGGGCCAACTCGGATAGGGCTAGGGGATCTCTTTCTATAGGCCTTTGGAAAAAAACAATTCCTGGACTGGTTTGTGAAGCAACGTGTTATGATGAGACTCTAACTCAACCTCAATTACTATTTGGCACTGCATTTTATAAGTGAGAGATGCAATAAAATAGCAATTTCTAAATTTAAGTAGCATTATATAATACTATTATTTATTACAGAGAGCTGTTGTTTATATATTGCCTGAGCTATTGATTGGTATGAAAAAGGCAATATACAAGAAGCCATAGAAATTCATCATTATTTAAAGTAGCTAATCAAATATCTCATTTGTTGCCATGAATTCTCCTCCAGTAATCATGCTCATACAAGGTACCAATGGACTATAATCCACAGCCACATGCCAACACTAGAATAGAATTCAGCAAAAGATCCAAAGAGATGACTTTCTCATTCTATTGTTTGAAATGCTGGAAAAGGCCATTAAAGCAGAGTAAACCATGTTTTTCTTCCACACACCCATCCTCACTTTACTCCCTTCCCTAATAACCATAATCTGAAACCACTTAAGGATTACAATTATCCATCATCATTATCACCCATATTATGACGAGGCTGCTACCCTGGCAAACGATGCTTTGGAGAGATTTCTGTTTGTTTGTTTTTTGCTTTATGGGCTCCTTCAGGCAGAATGGGGGCAGGGGGAAAAAGGAGATGGAAATTCAGTCAGGAAAACAATTAACTAGCACAGCTTCACTGCACAGTAACATCAAATCATACAGCGATTAGAGCTCTGCAAACGCCCGGTTTGGCTTCACGCGCATTTAAGGATGAAAACTGATATGTACACTGAGCCTATGCTGCACTGAAAATGAAAAAATCAAAGAGGTAAACATTGTAAAATTTCATTCTCTGCCTAATCACAGCTGGAGAACGGTGATTTGGGCTAAGAGTATTTTCAGTCTATACACAAGAAAATTCACCTTTTCTCTCCTCAAGCACTGGTAGATTGCCAGAAATTGTATACCATTCTTTTCTTCCCCCACAGTGAATATTTAAAAAGTTAATTGTTTGCCAAAACACAAATTGCACTTGTTGACTAATAAAGGAGTTATTTACCCTATTGTCCTTACAGGTTACCAAAGCCTTAATTGCTTGGTCCAGGAAAGTAATAACTAAAGCTTTTCCAAAAGCTAGGGAACAGTGACTTTATGTTTTTGTTTTTTTTAAATATATATTTATTGGTTTCAGAGAGGAAGGAAGAGATTGAGATGGAAATACCAATAATGAGAGAGAATCATTGATTGGCTGCCTCCTGTATGAGCCCTGACCTTGGACTTGAACCAGGACCTCCTGGTTCATAGGTTGACACTCAACCATGGAGCCACACTGGCCAGGCCAGGGGAAAGTGCTTTTAAAGGCAGGAAAAATCTACTAATCCTTGTCTTGTTGTTCCAAACCACTTAAAAGAAATGTATCTTTATCTTGTAGATATGCCATTATAGATTACATAACCTGCAAAATGTGTATATTTTCTTTTCACTTGTTTTTTTCCCTAATTGAGTGCTTACCCTTGGAAAGTTTTTAGTACAATAGGAGTTAATTTGTAATACAACAGAATTTTCCAATACGAAGCAATTCACACAGGCTCATTTTTCCCTATCTACCTCTGAAAGTATTTCTGTCATTTGACTATGAGTTTAAAAAAGAAATAAAAGGATTACAAGATCTACTTCTATTATTATTTTTAAACTAGAGGCCCAGTGCATGAAATTTGTGCATGCAGTGGGGATGGTCCCTCAGCCCAGCCTGCACCTTTTCCAATCTGGGACCCCTTGCAGGATGTCCAACTGCTGGTTTAAGCCCAATCCCTCTCACAATCCAGGACTGCTGGTTCCCAACTGCTCACTTGCCTGTCTTCCTGATTGCCCCTAACCACTTCTGTCTGCCAGCCTAATTACCCCTAACCATTCCCCTGACAGCCTGATCAACACCTAACTGCTCCCCTGCAGACCCAGTCACCCCCAACTGCCCTCCCCTGCCAGCCTGGTCGCCCCTAACTGCCCTCCCCTGCTGGCCTGATCACTGACAACTGCCCTCCCTTGCCAGCCATCCTGTGGTGGCCATCTTGTGACCACATGAGGGCAGCTATCTTATGCAAGGGTATGACAGTTAATTTGCATATTACCTCTTTATTATATAGGATAAACTATTTTAGAATAAATTTTTATTTACAGAAAAGTGGCAAAGTAATACAGGAAGCTTTCATTACACTCCTTACTGAGTTTCCCCATTTTTTACATCTTACATTACCATGGTACATTTGTCAAAACTAAGAAACCAATGTTGATAGAGGCCATTCACTGATCTCCAGATGTCATTTGGATTTCACCAGTTTTTGCATTACCGTCCTCTCTGTGTGCCAAGATCCAACCTGTGGTACCACATTGCATTATATGTCTCCTCAGCCTCCCCTGCTCTGTGACTGTTTCTGAGTCTTTCCTTGTTTTTCACAACCTTGACTATATTAAGTATTAGTCACATATCCTGTAGCATGTCTTGTTTTTTCTCAAGATTAGACTAAGCTTATATGTTTTTGCAACAACACAGAGGTGAGGTACCCTTCTTGTCACTTCATATCAGGGATACCTCATATCCACATGATGCGATGGTGACATTAGCCTTCAACCTTAGGTAAGGTAGTCTTTGCCAAGTGTCACCCTTCTGAGTTTACCATTCTTTTCTTTTCTTTATTTATTCTTTGAAAGGGAGTCACTAAGTCTGACACACACTCAAGAGGTGTGGTTGGTGAGATCCTCCTGGAGAGGGAAGTGTCTATATATATTATTTTGAAGGGGGCATATCCAGAAATTAGACTATCAGAAAGATTTTTCTCTTCTCCCCAATTTATTTACTTAACCAGTTGCTTCCCTTAATTTTAAAATGAGACAAATCATTGAAATGATGAACATCTTAACTATACAGAACACATTGGGGTGTAATACCTTAACCAATAAAGAAAAAAACACATTAGAGGTTTTAATTTTCAAAGACATGTTGGTGTTTCTGAGGCCTTTTCAATATACTAAGTTTAATATTCACTGAATATGCCTGGGGACCATATACACTTGAGATCATACACCCACTCTTGGGCCACCACCAGAGCTCAATGCATATTATACAAATTAAGTTTATTTATCCCCAAGAAGTTTATAAAGACAAAAAACATTTGAAATTTTAACTGAAGCATCTTAACTCAGCAAATATTTCAGTCACCTCTCAGCCTTATTCAGCCACTGGATTATCTCTACAGAAAAGAAGGAACCAGGTGTTCAAACCCTTGTTTGAAGGTCCCATCTAGCCTCCTAGAGTGCTCCATAGACAGCATGTGGGACAATGGCAATGACATCCACCATAACTACTCTCTTTCACCATTCATTACTCATACCTTCACCAGGCATGTATTTAACACTTACTATATGCCAATCCTAGCTGATTTGGCTCAGTGGATAGAGCATGGGCCTGCAAACTGAAGGGTCCTGGGTTTTATTATAGACAAGGGCACATGCCTGGATTGTGGGCTTGATCCCCAATAAGGGACATGCAGAAGGCAGCTGATCAATGATTTTCATCATTGATGTTTCTCTCTCTCTCCTTCTCCCTTCCACCCTGAAATCAATTAAATATGTATATATAGATATATAAATCTATATGGGTTATTTCTAAAAAAAGAAAAAAAAACACAAAGTAAAACTTACTATATGCCAAAAGCTGTGCTGGATCTTGGAATACAAAGGGAAAGATTATAATCTACACTAATAAAAGCCTAAGTGCTCCTCATGCCCTCACACATGACATCATACAAAATGGCCACCACAAGATGGCTGCATGCACGGTGAAGCCAGGGCCTAGTGGAGGAGACAGGTCACCCCCGGGCATTAATTTTGTGCACTCGACCACTAGTAACAAATAAGGGCTTTGAATGCTTATTTGGCTGGTTCTATGTGAGATGCACTAATAGGTGCCAAGGAACAACAGAGGAGAAAGTAGCCCCTCTACCTAAGGAAGGAAAGAAGGAATGGCTATATAAAGATGCTACTGAAACTTCGTCTCTAAAGCTGCTTCCTAGACACAAGAACTGGGCAGGGAATGTCAGTGAAGCATGATGTAGGCCAAAGGAGAACCTTAACCAACAACACTTATGAGTCCATGACATGAGATCACACACCTTATGAAAGCAGATGATCAGGATTCAACTATTTCTAACAAAATCCTTAGAAGAAAAATAGTTTTCTTTTAGTGGATTATAGAACAAAATAAGACAGAAATCATTGGTTCTGTGAACACGCCAAAAGATTATATCTAACATGTCACCTGATGTAGAAGAGAACAGAATAAAACACACCAATTCAACCAACATTTATCAAGCTTCTACTATCTCCAAGAAATGTGTTGGGTATCCTGCAAACTTAATTTTTTTCAAAAATTTGAATATTATTATCGCCATTTTATAGATGAGAAAACTCAGCCTTAAAGGTTAATTTGACCCAGTGATACCACTTCTAGGAATACTAGAGGCCCGGAGCATGAAATTTGTGCACAGGGGTGTGTGTGTCCCACAGCCCAGCCTGAACCCTCTCTAATCTGGGACACCTCAAGAGATGTCTGACTGCCCATTTAGTCCTCATACCACTCACAATCCAGGACTGCTGGCTCTCAACTGCTCGCCTGCCTGCTTTCCTGATTGTCTCTAAGCACTTCTGCCTCACAGCCTGATCACCCCCTAACCACTCCCCTCCCAGCCTGATTGATGCCTAGCTGATCCCCTGCCAGCCAGTTTGCCCCTAACTGCCCTCCCCTGCAGGCCTGGTCATCCCTAACTTCCCTTCCCTGCAGGCCTAGTCTCCCCCTAGTTCCCTCATCTGCCAACCTGTTCACCCCTAACTGCCCTCTCCTGCAGGCTTGATTGCTCCCAACTGCCCTCCCTTGCAGGCCAGGTCCCTCCCAGTTGCCCTCCCCTGCTGGCCATCTTGTGGTGGCCATCTTATGTCCACATGGGGGCCGCCATCTTGTGTGTGGGACGGATGGTCAATTTGCATATTACTCTTTTATTAGAGCGGATAGAGGCCTGGTGCACAGGTGGGGGCCAGCGGGTTTGCCCTGAGGGTGTTCCAGATCAGGGTGGGGGTTCCTTGGAGGCTTGGGGTGACCTGGGCGAGGGGCCTGTGGTGGTTTGCAGGCTGACCATGCCCCTTGGTGACCAAAGTGGAGGTCCTGGTGTCTGGGATTTATTAACCTTCTATAATTGAAACTTTGTAGCCTTGAGTAGAGACCTGAGCCCACCAGGTTATATGGAAAGCTTGGCTTTCTCCATTGCCAGGGAAACCCAAGCCTCCTGCTTACTCCATGGCTGCAGCATCTTGGTTGGGTAAATTTACTCAATCCAGATTGGTTGGTGGGCGTGGCTTGTGGGTATAGCAGAGTGATGATTAATTTCTATATTACTCTTTTATTAGATTGGATATCTTAAGAATCCCAAAACAGCAATCAGAAAGAATATATGGCCAAAACCAGTTTGGCTCAGTGGATAGAGCATCAGCCTGCAGACTGAAAGGTCCCAGGTTCGATTCTGGTCAAGGGCATGTACCTTGGTTGTGGGCATGTCCTGAGTAGGGGGTGTGCAGGAGGCATCTGATCGATGTTTCTATCTCATCAATGTTTCTAACTCTCTATCCCTCTCCTTTCCTCTCTGTAAAAAAATCAATAAAAATATATTTTTAAAAAAAAGAAAGAGAGAAAGAATATATGCTCCCATATGTTCATAGTAGCACTATTTACAATAGCTAAGTTTTAGAAAAAGCAGAAGTACTCATCAGTAGATGAGATGGTGGGGATGGGAAGGGATGATGGGAGCAGGAAGAGATTAACAACAAATTTATATGTATATATACATAACCCATGGATGCAGACAAGAGTGCTGGAGCAGGTGGAGGAAGGTATATGGCGGGGGAAGGGGACATCTGTAATATTTCCTTTTTTTATTATCTAAAATATTATATATATTAGTACATATATCTCTCTTTTTTTCCCCATTGGCCTTCCCACAGTCTCCCTTACCCCCTGTCACATGCCCTCATCCCACTCACTCAGTGTCTTGTGTTCACTGATATGCTTATATGTTTGTATACAAGTCCTTTGGCTGATCTATTTTCCTCCCTTCCCAACACTCCCCAGCCTTCCCAATGTAATCTGACAGTCTGTTCAGTGATTTACTGCCTCTATATATACCTTTTTATTCATCAGTTATAATGTTCTTTATTTTCCATAAATGAGTGAGATCATGTGGTATTTTTCTTTCATTGCCTGGCTTATTTCACTTCATATAATGCTCTCCAGGTCCATCCATGCTGCTGCAAATGGTATAAATTCCTTTTTTTAATAGCAGCATAGTATCCCATTGTTTAGTATAGTGAATCTTTTAGGATTGATGTTTCTTTGCTGATTTTTTGTTTAGAGGATTTGTCCAATGGTGATAGTGGGGTATTAAAGTCTCCTACTATGATTATATTGCTATCAATATCTCCCTTGATATCCTCCAGGAGTTGTTTTTTTTAATGTATTTGGGTGCTCCTGTATTGGGTGCATATATGTTTACCAGAGTTATTTCTTCTTGTTGAAATGCTCCCTTTAGTATTATGAAGTGGCCCTCTTTATCTCTTGTTATGTCCTTTACTTTGAAATCTAATTTGTCAGATATAAGCATTGCTATCCCAGCTTTTATTTTATTTCTATTCTCCTATAAACCTTTTTCCATCCCTTCACCCTCATTCTGTGTGCATCTTTTTTTCTGAGGTGGGTTTCTTGTAGACAACACATATATGGGTCATGTTTTCTTATCCAATTCACTCCTCTATGTCTTTTGATTTGGGGCATTTAATCCATTTACATTTAAAGTTACTATTGATAGGTACTTGTTTGTCACCATTTTTATTCTTTACCCCGTGTTCCTTCTTCACTTCCTATTTCTTCTTTTTTTTTTTTTTTTTTTTTTACAGCTGCACGTCACGCACAAGGGGCTACACATGGATGTGATGGCATTATAAGCAGGATTTTCCATGGGCTGAGCAAGAATACTATCTAGCAGTTCAGTGTGCTGTGGGGCTTTAGTCATTTTGCAACATGCTGTTGGCAGCTCTTTGCTACAAGGCGATCGGTGGAGCAGTTGGGGAAGGTGTGGTAATAAAAGATGCCGTCTTCCCCTCACACCAAATGGAAGAGTTCCATAAAGTGTGTGCCCTGCCACTTCACTAACTATTAATAGAGCCACGCCACTTTCCTCTCCATGCTGCCAGAGTCTCTTTAAAAGATGATGTCTAGATTTTTATGCAGATATTCTGACTCCTGCTGCTTCTCTTTCCCCTCAACCTTGCTGAGCATAGTCTATATCTTATTTTAAAATATAGAATGGTCTATTTTTTATGACAATACTTCCTTAGGGGATATGGCTCCAGCTGATCTATATGAGGATGAATAGTGCTTCATCAACAAAACTTGCTGAGCAGATCTAGTGGGCACTGTGTACTACAAGCAGGTGTCCTGGGAAGACACGCCATCCCTGCCCTCAAGGGATTTATTTTTCTAAAAGGGAGCTCACCATCTCCCAGAGTTATAGCCTCCTTCTTAAGGAATTCTCCCACACAGGCACTCTATCTTCTGTGTTTTTCTTCCAGGTTGCATTTCTCTTTCTGTTGAGAGACTGAGAATGTACCTCAGATTTTTTTCAGGGATAGTTTATCAGAGTAAACATACTCAGATCTGCCTGTCATATCCACCAGGAACTGAGATATTTTTATGGACTCTCTTGAGCCTAAAGTCTCAACCTCTAAGGACATTTTAGACCCTGGGTGCGTTCTCTTCTTTTTATAATTAATTTTATCATTCTTTATTTTTCAATAACAGTTAACATACAATATTATATTAGTTTCAGGTGTATAACAAGCAATTTGCATAACTTACAAAGGGTTTTACCCCAGTCTTTTACCCATAAATAGTTATTACAATATTATTTATTATATTCCCTATGCTATATTTTACAGCTAATCTGTACATCTGAATTTCTTCACCTTTTTCACCCAGCCTCCCACAACAACTCTAAATCTGCCAACCAGCAATTTGCTCTCTGTATTTTTGGTTTGTTTTTGCTTACTCATTTATTCTGTTTTTTAGACTCTACATATAAGTGAAATCATGTGGTATTTATCTTTCTCTGTCTGATTTATTTCACTCCTCTTTAACATGATAAAAGTTTGGTGGATGCTGAGTGTATAAATGATTACACTGGAAAGATATTGAGAAATTTCTCTCCACCTAAATATTAACAGGTAATATGTACCCAGAGCTGGAAAAGTTTATGTTTGTACAATATTATATTACATGATGTTGAAAGAAATGTAAAGAAGCAAATATATGACATTGTAAGACATAGTTCTTTTTTAAATGGGATTTCGTGTAACTTAGTGGTGTAAACATGACTTCAGAGTCAGGCAGAATAGGTTTCGTTTCCTATTCCATTACTTACTGAGGGATCTGGGCTTGCTGCTTAATATCTCTGAGCACAGTCATATAAATGCAGGAGCCAATGAAATAATACCAACCTAATACAGTTGCAGGAAGATTAAATTAGATAATGCATGTAAAGTGTGCAGTAGCAATTGCTTAGTTAGTCATTCCTTTAATTGTGAGTGACTTTGAAGAATAACTTTCTGCTTCACTAGTATACAGTAATGCATGCATTGAGCAAGCCTAACGAACTGCTGCTAAGAGCCAGGCTGATGTAACCACAACCAGGGAATAAGTGTTGTAGGGTGGCAGGTGGCGGTGGGGGTTGGGGAAGAGGGAAAGAGGAACCAGTCCCTGTGGCAAGGAATTCACAGTCTCACAGTCCAGCAGGAAGGGATAGGCATATTAACAAATAAACACGGATAAGTTTTATGGTAGATTTACTACAAACAGAGTGGATTAATGTCTGATTGTTGCATTCAGGGAAGGCTTTAGAGAGAAGATGAAGTACCTGCTGCCTCTTGAAACCTGAATGAGAGTTCCCAGACAGAGGTGGAAAGAGAAAGACCCTTCGAATTATTTGATTATGAACAAGCAATAGGAGCCCTTAGTTTTTAGCAAGATGCCATGCACATGGTAGACACTCAATAAGTATTTAATGAGCTTACCATCTAGACAAGGTAAAGATTTGTAAAGGTACACATGTAGTGGGCATTAAATTCACAAATCTCAACCACTGGTATGCAAAAAAAAAACACACACACACACACAAAACCCTATTTTTCTTTTTGTGAAGCTACATACTTTTCTTAAATTTAAAGATATTTTTATTGATTTCAGAGAGGAAGGGAGAGAAAGAGAGAGAGATAAACATCAATGATGAGAGAGCATCATTGTTTGGCTGCCTCCTGCATGCCCCACACTGGGGACTAAGAACGAAACCCCGGGCATGGGCCCTGACCAGGAATCAGACTATGATCACCTGCTTCCTAGGCCTACGCTCAATAACTGAGTCACCAAAGCCAGGCAAGCTCCATACTTTTTGATGTAGAAAATGTGACCTAGTCCCTGCTAGCACATGGATTCCAGTTAATTCAGTAATTTTTTTCCCTCAGGGGAAAAAAAAAATTAGGAAATGATTTTTTGCTTTCAGGATTCTGCTCTTCCCAATCTTTTTCCCGGGAGCACCTTAATCTGTAAAATAGGGCAATTATGCCTACACCAGTGTAAATTTTGGAGGTCCTACTTGTAAATCTCATAATGCTAAAGCACAGAGTGCTTGCCCCACCTGGAGAACAGCAGCTTTTACCCTCCCTCATCCTGATCTACCTCAAGGACACTCTTGGCATCCTCTGGCCCAGTTAAAAAAAATGTTGCTTCATGAAACAAGGAAAATACATTGTAATAGTTCATAGAATAGCATAGAGATAATATAGGTTCCCTCTCACCCTGATAACTGATGTCTAAAATTACAATTCTCTGTTTACAATTGTCTTACCTTTCCTCAGCCACACAGAGAGCCATTGTCTGTGCTGTTTGGAAGAGAGTTCAAGCCACAGCTGATTTAGGTACGTTTCTCTCTCTTTTTTTTTTTTTTTTTTTAAGGTAAACACAGAGAGACACATATTTGCAACCACAGAAATTTTATCTTATCAGTTCTGCTTGATCCATTAAATAGTTTTAAGGCCTACCGCAAGGTCAAGGAGGCTTTTTGAGATTTCCTAATGAGTTACTAAAGCCTTCTGGACCCAAAAAGTCTGGTGTTAGCAGAAATAAATCAGCACAAGGTCACTGGGTAGGATTTTGGCCAAAGTTCCAAGATGATGGTATCAGATTAACCTTAAAATTTGGCAGATATTAGATAACCTTCACCAGTAACCCTAGAATGTATTAACAAACAGCTAAGCAAAATATTTGCTGACATAATTAGCTGAGGTTAAAGGGAGTGAGATTCATATAAATACCTTGCAGGCTTCATAGTCTTCAAGTAACCCAACCACAAGATACTTCATGTGTGACTTGGTGCTAAAAGACCTTAAAAGAATCCACTAGGTAATAATGATGATGATTAATGAGAAGATTGGAAAACAGAGAATGAGCCAAAGCTAACAAACCCAGACAACTCTCCAACATTCCTGTTTTATTCAGTCTCACCACGGTAAAAAGGTGGCCATGGGGACTTACCAAAATCATGTTAGAACTTTAGGATTTTCCCCAGGTTGCCCAGAACCTGGACCACAACCCCAGGTGTGATGAGAAAGCTCGGGTTACTAAGACTTCTGTGGTTTTATTGAGGTTATGTTGAAACCAAATTAAGTTGTAGGATGAGATCTTCCTTTATTTGCATAATCTATCCTGTGTGGCTCTACCTTGCCTAGATTTTTTTTTCCCCCTCTAAGAGTTGGAACTAAAAAGGGGGCAGGGTGGAGTATGAAGCAATGCCTGACTCAGGAGCTGTGTTGCTGAATATCAGTCCTTCTTCCCATTTCAACCCAGTAACCTAACAATAGGATTATTTGATATCTGACACAGTTCTTTCAACCCTTCTCTCCTTCTCATCTGTTCGGTAGAGAACACCGAGTGCTCCAAAAACCAAACTTTCTCAAGTTTTCTACTAACTTGAATAGGGCAATTACGCCTACACTGGTGTAAATTTTGGAGGTCCTACTTGTAAATCTCAGAAACACATACACTGGCTTCCACAACCTCCTGGGTATTTGTAAAGGATGTACAGCAAGAAACCACTTGCTCTCCTCTTTCTCCCAGACTTATGAAGACGGAGAATTTTAAAAAAGAAAATGAGGATAAAAAGCAAAATTCAACTATGACAATTTTATATGCAACACTTCATACCATGGGGCAGGGAGGGTATCTAACTTCTACCTCCATTTGCTCCTGCCTATTAAACTTGTTACCAGATTACCTGGTAAAATTATTTCTGGATTAAAATAACCACTTGGGATGTGTCATTTCATCACCTGTAAACATATACATTCACTCCAACTTAACCACATCTGTAGTAGCGATCTGTGAAAAAAACAAAACTGCAAAAATATCCCCCTAAAGTAAAATAATTTAAGCATTGCAATTACTTGCAAGCTACTGTGAAAGAGTAATATCCAAATATTACACTGTGATTAAAATATAATGCTGGAAAAGTCATTGGCATCATACATACCTGTTATTCTGTACTCTAGGAATTAAAATATTTATCAAACATTGGAATATTAAATTTTTCATTTTCTAAATCTCCATGGCTACCTACCGTTGATTTAAGAGAATCATTTCTATAATAATTCAGACCTAAGGCAACCTAAACACAAAAAGAAATGCCAACTGAGATAAAACCAAAGCAAACTCTTGCATGTCACAATTTTTTAAAGAATAGTTTCTTGATTTTTAGAGAAAGAGAGGAAGGGAGAGAGAAAGAGAAACATTAATGTGAGAGTGTAACATCCATTGATAGGCTGCTTCTTGCACAACCCAACCAGGAATTGAGGCCACAACCCAGGCATGTGCCCTGACCAGGAATTGAACTAGCAACCTTTCAGGGCATGGGAAGACATCCAAGCAACTAAGTCCCACTGGCCAGGGTAGATGTCACAATTTGAAACAGACTCAAAATCTGATCTCCAAACATTTTACTGAGCTAAAGAAATAGCAAGGTATAAAAGGAATGTTTTCCAGAAAACTATCCTTCAGCATTCTCATGACTATGTCCCAAGTGTATGAATTTTAACTATAAGATGTTCAAAGTCAAGCTACCATTTGTGTGACAGAAAGACAAATTACTTCATATAATTGCACATTATGCTCCAAAAATTGTCTGTTAGGTTAAATGCATGGAAGTTGGAGGTAGATTTTCTAATTGAAACAAGATTTTAAAATAGCAATTACTCCCCAAAAAGTAGAAGTCAATTTATCTTATAATATTGCTGAACTATTAGGTATTTGAAAAGTATTAGCTAATGCTACTATATTTATCATGGCAATAGTATAGATAGATGCTACTGCAATATTATCCAGTCTCGCAACATAAGTGGACATGGAAAGTCTCATTGTGAATAGGATACAATAGACTACAAATAATATCGAGAATCATTTTTATGTCTAGAAAGCATATGTGGGTGCTATTCTTTTTTTAGGCTCTTGTTTTTCTATTCATCTCACAAAGGATGATTTTGCTGTGTATCAAAATTTTGACTAACAACTATACCCTCAAATCCCACAAACATTTTTCTAATTTTCCCACCACTGGCAGACCAGAAATCCAAGGAAACTTGTTTTTTAATCCGTGCATATAAAATGTAGTTATTGTTGTAGTTGTTTAATGGAGGCAGAATTGAGGGCAGGATGGAATTTAAGATAACTGTAGGAAATTTAATAAGAATGTATTTATGACTAAGTGTTGTGATTTTTAAATCTGCAAATTCAAGGCTCTCTTAAGTTGAAAAATATGATAATTACACCCTATCTCTAATTATTTTCTGTTTATTGCACCAGAAGGATTTAAGCAGAGAAATATCATGGTTAGACTTTTCTTTTGTGAGCATTTTTGTGGCAGTACAGGGAATGGATTTTGAGGACAAAGATGGACGTTGGAAAACATATTTATAGTCTCCTGCAAAACATCAAGGGACCGAGACACTACACACAGAGGGATAGAGAAAAGGAAGTAGATAAAAGAAGTAAAAGGTAAAACCTAAAACTACATAACCTAGTGATTAAGTGGATTTAAGGGAAGGGGGAAGTGGAAAATTTTAGAATGAATGTTCATATCATGTATGGGTGACAGTGTCATTAGTACCATTTTTAATTAAGATTGAATATATGTGGGAAAGAGTAAGATGAGGTATCTTCTGTGTGTTCTAGCTCTCTGCTGCTGTGTATTAAACCATCCCAAAATCTAAGGTTTTAAAATTTTTTTTTAAATCTCACCATTCTACAATTTGGAAAGAGCTCAGTCGGAAAACATCCTGTCTACTCCACATATTGTCAACTAGGACAGCTTGACTGGTGGCTGGAGGATCCACTTCCAAGATGGCTCACTCACACGGCTGCAAGTCAGTGCTGGTTGCCTGCTGGGACCTTTGTACACTCGCATGTGGCTGCTTGACTTTTACACAACGGGGTATCTGAATTCCAAAAGCAAACATTCTAAAACATGACAAGTGGAAGCTGTCAGCTTCCTAACAGCCTGAGCCCAGAACTTGGCACCAAGCTGCTTCTACTGTGTTCTATTGGCCAAGCAATCTCAATACCCAAATTCAAAGAGACAAACATAAACCCAGTTCTCAATGGAATATATGTCAAATAATTTTGGGACATGTTTTAAAACCTCCACATTGTAATACATCTTAAGTTCCACTGTGAAACACGTAAGTCCAATAAGTACTTTAAATTAAGAGGTCAAAGAAGATGACCTCTCCCATGGTGGGAGATATCTATCTATACATGTAGTCAGAGACACATTTACTGTAATTTTTTTTAAGTTTTTATTGATTTTAGAGAGAGAAAGTGAGAGAAAGAAACATCGATTGGCTGCCTCCTGCATGTCCCCTACTGGGGATTGAGCTTGCAACACAGGCATATGTCCTGATCCGGAATCCAACCAGTGACCTCCTGGTGCTTGGGCTGAAGCTCAACCAACAGCCACACCAGCTGGGCACATTTACTGTAATTTTAGTGAAGCTTAAGTTTTATGCCCCTTACTTCCAAGATGAAGGTCCTATACCTAATAATTTTGTGTACTTTTTCTTAAGCAGAGACCCCAAAATTGGATAAGCTTCAGACTCCACAAGACCTGGATATACACCTGGTGATGTTTAAAACATAAGAGTAGATCATCTGAGGAGATTGTATAAAATTAAAGAGTCAGGGAGTGATAGAGAAAGGAGTTTATGAATGAGATTTTTAGAATACAATCAAAGAGATAGGAAGAGATCAGAAAAAGAATATTGTCACAGATAACAAGGACTAGAAAGTGTTAGGAAAAAGTAAATAGTAAACAGTCTCAAAATAAAAATCAAAAGAAATAAGGAACTGAAAAGAACCCTTTTGAGTTGGCATCATGGAGAGTCACTTGTACGCATGTCAAAGCAGCTTCAGAAGAAGCAGAAGTCACCTTTCAGTGTGTTTGGAGTCCATGTTAATTGCAAAAAGTGGAGACAGTGGGAAATTTAGCTGAAAAGACATTGGTGGAGGAATAAGGGAAGTTTGGAACTAGAAAAATACAACTTCCTGAAATTGTTTTAAGCAAAAATGCAAAGCCTAAAAAGTGTTATAACTCTTTAAATCAAAGCAATATTTTTAAATATTCCAACAATAAAAGCAACAAGGTTCAGATGTCTTTACACAAAAATTCTTCCAAACTTTAAAAGAAAAAAAATTATCTGTCTTATACAATAATTTCCAGGAAGTATAAAAACAGGAAATAGGCTCCCAAGTCATTTTACACAAACAGAATCATCCTGATACCAAAACCACTCAGACATTAGAAGGGTAACTTTCAGATTCTTAATTCATGAATAAAGCTGCAAAATACTAACAAAATCAAATGGAACAGTGTAGATAAAAGACAATAACTATAATCAAGTTGCTTTTAAAGCAGGAATGCAGGGATAGTTCAATATTTGAAAATCTAATGTCATTCAGTACATTAACAAATTTTAAAAAGAAAATCATATAACCATTTTAATAGATACAGGAAAAGCAACTGATAAAATTCAATATAATATAAACTCACTAGAGGCCCAGTGCACAAAATTCATACACTCGGGGGAGGGGATCCCTCAGCCTGGCCTGCACCCTCTCACAGTCCAAGAGTTGGGCCTCCCTCTTTGGGGCAATCGATCATAGAGCCTCCTCCCTCCCCCCCAGCCCCCCCCCCCCCGTGCCCCTCAAACAATCGCCCCACTGGCTGGTGGCCTGGGCCTCCCTCTGCAGACAATCATGGGGCAATGGTGGAAGGTGGGTGAGTAAGGGGAGGGGCGAAGAGCCATCCAATCATACCCACCTTGGCTGGCCTGGTGCCAGTGCGTGTCATAGTGTGGTCATCCAGACAGTCGTTCTGCTGTTCAGCCATTCAGTTGATTTGAATATTATACTTTTATTATTATAGATAGTAAAAGCAGGATGGATTAGAAACATAATACCTATTATGTTGAAATGTTGGAGACGTCCTCTTTAAAAATCTAAAGAAGACACTATCCTTACTTCTTGTCAACCTTGTATTGAAGGTTCCAATGATACCAAATGTCTAATGAAGCAAGTCTGCCTGGTTTCTGTGCTAAGCCCACCTGTCCATTGGCTTCGCTAATTCAGTCTCTACCTGATACTCACAAACGCTCCTTCCTTGACATCTTCTTCACAGGATAGGCTGCACAATAGAATCATCCATTATTTAAATTTACTGATGCCTAAATTTCTCCTCTAGAAATTCCTATTTGATTGATCTGAGATATAGCATGGACACCTGGATTTTCAAAATCTTCCCAAGACTCCAACGCAGGGCTCTGGTTGAGAAACACTGGGGTAACATGAGAAGAGGAGCGGGGTGGCTGGGGGTGGGGAGGAAAGGGAAGAGTATGACTCCCAACCTGGCTGCATATTCAAATAACCTAAGGAGGTTTAAAATCCTGATGCCCAGATTGCACCCCATACCTACTTTTAAAACAAAACCTCTAGAGATAGGATCCCCAAGGCTTTCTTATATGCAGCCAACACTGAGAAACACAGATCTCTGTTTTCTCCTTAGGTGATGTCATCAGGTCCCCTGGATTCAATTACTAAAACACATGCCAACAGCTTCAAAATCTATGTATCTCGCCTCTAGTTAACTTCTAAACATGAACACTTTGAATCCAACAGCCAGTTCTCCTCTTCGAAGTACTAAGGAAGCCCAAAGGCCCAGAGCTTGTCCCCCATCACAGTTGTGTCCACCTACCCAAGGCTTCCCACTGAGCCGCAAGCTCCACAAGGATGAGTTGTGACTATCTGGCTTGCTGAATATGAAGATTAAAGCAGAGTTTCTCAAATCTTCCTTCACTAAAAATAGCGTCTATTCCACATTATTGGCATATCCTACAAGTAAAACTTAAGAAGAGAAGAGGGCCTGGCCTTCGTGGCTCAGTGGTTGAGCACAGACCTAAGAGCCAGGAGGTCACAGC
The DNA here is from genome assembly GCA_004026805.1 of Lasiurus borealis. NCBI lineage: Eukaryota > Metazoa > Chordata > Mammalia > Chiroptera > Vespertilionidae > Lasiurus > Lasiurus borealis. The sequence goes on along the minus strand of PVJN01013031.1, from coordinate 5,668 downwards.
TCGATTCCCAGTCTGGGTACATGCCTGGGTTGCGGGCTCAATCCCCAGTATGGGGCATGCAGGAGGCAGCCGATCAATGATTCTCTCCATCATTGTTTCTCTCTTCTCTCTCTCTCTCTCTCTCTCATCTCTGAAATCAATAAAAAATATATTTTAAAATAAATAAAAGAAGAGGAGAGGTACAGGAGCGAGAAACCAGCACAGTGTTGATAGTACCAATTTTAAACGATTTCTTGGAGGACTTTGAAGAAGGTTGGGGTCAGCCCCTAGTGAAACATGCATTAGAAATAGACCATTACTCCCACCTCCAGAAGAATGAAATTGATGGCAACCACAGTCTGTTTCCACTCCCATCAACCTCTGAACCACGGTGTCCTGAAGTGACTTTTTCCCATTTCCCCCCTTCTCTATCAGTATTAAAGGGGTAAAGAGGGACTCCCCTAACCCTCACTGCCACAGCACTAAGAAGAGAAGTCTTCCCACACTCCTGTAACCCACATAATAATAAGGGACTTTCCTGCCTAAGTGACAAGATGGGATTCCCCTGCCACAGAGACATCTAGAAAGTCAGGGATGTCCGTCCTAAATGGAGTGTGCCCCTCTCAGCCAGGGAAACTGAGCTTCCCTGAAGAGCAGCCCATCTGCATTTTTTTCAGGAGCTATCTCTCTGCATTTGCATTGTTTTTCCTGTTGTACAGATGAGGAAACTGAGCATGCCCAAACCACTGAGCAGTAGGACCCAGCTGTCAGCCTGTATATGTCAGAATAATTCTAAAAAACGAATTTATTCTTTTTTTCCATGTTAAAATGCACTTAGTCTATCCTTGTTGTTAATTTATTTTCGATTTTTTTTTCTCTATATCTCCTATTCCTATAGCAGGGGCAAGAAGCAAAGAAGGCAGTTGTAAAGGGAAAACTCAAATAAAATAGGAAAAGCTAAAAAAAAAACATATTCTTGGAACTATTTCTAAAATAACCCTCACTGTCTTGCGACGAATGCAGCTCATCTTTGATCTCATGTCAAAACAACACAGAATAACACCATGAACTTTTTCCATCCACCACTACCAAGATCAAGCAACCCGGCCTTCGCTTTCAAAATTAGTCTGTTAGCAGCAAACTCTGGACAGGTAGGGGAAACCCACCCCCACTCCCACCCCCTGCACCCACAGCCCTGGGGAACACACTTAACCTGGGCTAGGTTCCCCAGCATTCTCTGGTGGCTGAAACCCAGGTTTCACCCGGCAAAAGGTGAAGGTGTGTAGGAGGTCCAGTCCCCTTTGGGAGATGACCAGATAAAGCCGGCTTTTCAGGCCTACTCATCTGGGGCCAGAGTGCAGGGAGGGCGTCACTTAAAAGGAAGCGGAAAGGCTCGGCGAGTCCCGACAAGGCAGCGCCAGCACTGGAGTTGCCTCCCCTGGACCCACTCCCTGACTCATGGCTTTGCCAGCTTATTCTGTTGCTTATAGTCATTACATTCCAATGATTTCATTAGGCTGTGAAGTGTGGCTTGTTTAGTGTGCAGCATCACTCCTGCATTTTTTTGGTTGTGTCCATGCATTTAAACCTTGGGGGAAAAGGAGAATATTTTTATTCCCACGGCACCCTTCTAGGACAAATTAAATAATTGTTTTCTCTTGCTGCCTACCTCATGATCTCACTGCTTTTTGTCTGCATAGTGGGAAAGAAACCACTTCAGTAATTGCCATATTGTGAGGAGCCACGGGGAGTGTTATAGCTGCTGCATCTTAGTGCTTAAGTTTTCGTTTACAAGAAGAATTAAAATAGTAATGAAGGACAGTACACAAATACATTGCATTGTTTTCTCAAGGCCGGCTCAGTCTTTGGCTCTCTGTGCTCCCTTGACAAAAATGGCCAAGGAGACACAGATACTCTTCTTTTCTCGTCTTAAGCTCATTTCAGGAGAAACAACCATAGGGAGAAACCCAAAATGTTCCAGTGCCTTGCATATTACTGGTGCTCAAAATGTATTTGTTGACTTGATCTTTAATATCGTTTAAAATCCCAGGCTTTTCAGTCACCCTCATATTAAGACTGCTGCTTCTTGCCCAGCCAGCTTGACTCAGTGGTTGAGTGTGAACCTATGAACCAGGAGGTCACAGTTTAGTTCCAGGTCAGGGCATATGCCCAGGTTGCATGGATCATGCAGGAAGCAGCAAATCAGTGTTTCTCTCTCATCATTAATGTTTCTATCTCTTTCTCCCTCTCCCTTTCTCTCTGAAATCAGTAAAAATATATATTTTTTTAAAGACTAATGCTTCTTAACAAAAATAAGTTCTCATTCCCCAGCAATTCCCTCTGTACCATCCAAGCTCCCATTCATTCAATCCTTCCACAGTCCCCTCAAGTCCAACTAAAGTATCATATTCTTTCTGATTAAGATCTCATACTTCATTTAGCAGCTCCTGAAATCCTATGTCCTCTAGGGTGAAAAAAAAAAATGCCTTTTAATGCCTCTTCTACATACAGACACTCTATCATATAATTTCTATGATTCCTCTTCTCACAAAATTAATGTACTTCTTTATCTGAGGATAACAAAGATTTTACATGCTCAATCCTTGTTCAATTGTTTTTCTCCATACTTTACAATAAGAAATAGAGTAAGAAAACCGGAACCCATCTGCTGGGTTAGAATCTCCATAGCCAGTTTAGCTCCCTATCTGTTGTGTCACTTTATATGGCATTTAAAGGCATTCAGGGGAAATAAACAAACTGAAAATGTGCTATCTCAGTGATCACAAGCAAGAGGGAGGTGTCCTGCCTGCCTGTGCTCATTGGTGTTGTAGACATAGGCTACACAAATCTGTGATCTTATGAAAATAACAGGAAATGACTGAAGAAAATGAGAACCCATTTTTGAAAACAGGGTTAGGCAAAAGTAGGTTTACAGTTGTGAGATTGCAAGAGTTTATTCTTGTATTATTATTTAGTAACTAGAGGCCTGGTGCATGAAATCCGTGAACTAGTAGGGTCCCTAGGCTTGCCACAATCAGGGCCTTCTGGCTGCCAGCTGGGACCTTCCTTTTGTGCTGTGCCCTGGTGGTCAGCACACGTCGTAGTGAGCGATCAAATGCCTGGTCTTCCAGAGGGACACTTTGCATATTAGCCTTTTGGATGGATGGATGGATGGATAGATAGATAGATAGATAGATTATTATATTATTTTCCACATGAGCAACTGTAAACCCACCTTTGCTGTACCCTGTATAATTTACACATCATTTTCATTATCTCAAGAGCCCCATTAAGTTCCTCTTTGCATGGGACAGCCAAGTTTGGGGGCTTTTACTTTGTTGTCTTTGTTTTCCTGTTGCATGATCTTGAGTTTTAATAAAAGCATCTCCATTCTTTAAGTGAGTCAGCTTCTTCTGTTCCGCCCATGCATTTTTCAGTGTATTGGGACCTAACTCCATGCTAAATGACATTCAGATGAACGGTCTCCTACATATGTCCTTTACATGCACAAGAGAGGACATGCCTGGTGTACCCTGCCTGGCATCCCTCCATCCTTCCATTCAAAACATTTTCACTAATAACCTACAATGTGTTGGCCTGAACATGAAAGATATCACCCTAAGCAATGCAGATATGCATTCCATTTTACAAAAATTACCCCGTAGAACATTAGTCCTTTTCCTGATCTCCACACAAAGTTTCAGAAGCATCACAGCTGTGTCCTTTTACAGACATTTTTGTAACTATAAATGCTTAGTTGGGGTTACATTCTCCATTATTAGCACCCTGTTCCCTTCTGCAACATGGGAGAATCTGGCCTGGTAAAATCACTCTATTGTGCAAAGTTCTCACTTCTAGACTTTAATTTATAAACCAATGCACAGCTCACATCTGGTCATAGAAAGTTCTTAAACATTGTGACCACAAAGTCAGGCAAAGCCAAAAGGCATGACCCCAATGCAACGAGATAACATTTAAATATTAAAAATTGTGGATTTCCCAGACAAGAAATTCATTAAAATAATTTATGATTCTCTCCAATTTAAAGGTTTTTAGAGTTAGATGCAGACATTACATATTTTAAGAGCCAAAGGAACAAAAAATCCAATCAAGCAGGATATTATCTGAGCCCTTGGTACAACTAGGTGTTGCAGATTACATCTATAAAAGTCCGTTGAATAGCAGACTTCCTGTGTAAACAAAGCTAGGGAAATTTTTCATTTTTTTAATCCAGAGGACATGAACTATAAGATGATTCCAAATGGAGGCCATTTATCATGCCACTATGAAAAGGAGCACCACCAGACCATTTTAGTGCCCAATGAGGATTTACTGATGTTCAAGCCAACATTTCCAGGCATTTAGCACCTTCAAGCTAAGAAGTCAAGTGCCAAAATTCATCAGGGTAACACTTTTTTTCCCATAGTGTATAATAGGTCTTTTCTTTTAACCCCTGAAAATTTTAAATAATAAACGTTTAATAAAATCAAACCGGTAATATTTGTAATTTTATATTAAGAAGTTATACGCATAGTTTGAATTTTAAATATGAGTCATATGACAATTTGTTCTCTTCAAATAACAGTTCAGCTATATAATTCCAATTTTAAATATATAACTAAATTATCAATTTAGAATTGTGATTGTAAAATACTATAATATTGAAAGATTTAAGAGATATTTAGTACATATCTGTGAGTTAAAAATTTTATTAGATTTACAATCTTAAGTACTTAGGAAGGGGTTTGGTCTATAAAAAGAAAATCAAGCATATTTAAATTATCATTGAACTTTTAAATGTTCCAGACTATTTAGTTATGTTTGTAAATGGGATCAAGTACAGTATTAGTCTAAGGCCCCTTTAAAATGATTAAAATGTGCTAAATTTATAAATAGAAAAATGAGATTTTTAAACTGAACTTAAAAGCTTAAGAAAGAGTTACCTTTGTGGAGTTGTAACAAATAATTGATTATCCATTTTTTAAAGAGTCTGGGTAATCTTTTCTGCACACAAAAACTGTCTTAAAAGATATTCTTTAAAGCCATACTTAACAACATTGTTAGAAGCTTACGGAGTAAATGGGGAGACAGAATTATCCTCACAAAGAAAAGGCAGGGGGAAAATGTATACTTTATGTGGCCGAGTATGAACACTAAATAGGACTTTTCTTCTAACCTCTACTATCTTCCAGTAAATGCAAGAGAAATGCCACAAGATAATTGGGTGAAGATCAGAATCAATCAGCTGTTTATTATTGGGTGCCTACTCTGTGTTTAACACTGTGAGAAAATACAAAAGTATATGAAGTTATTAATCTAGTGAGGCAGGTAAGATGCACAAACATGAAGCAATTAGAGAACAGAATGATTCCATTCAATAAGCGGTTACTAAAAGTGAACCTTGCAAGCGATACAGTGATTGGCTCTGGGGAGCAGGAGGGAGCTGGGCTCCAAAGCAAACAATAAGCTTTATAATTGAGTGTTAAATTGTGTGTTGCAGAAGTCAAGTGAGATGCATTCAAAGACAGACACCAAAGTATATTGGAACAGCTGAGATGTATGGATGAGGTAAGAATTGATCTGGGCTTCAAAGGATGAAAAGAACTGAAATATGCAGAGGGAGGCAGGGCTGGGTGGGGGAGTTAATATGACCCTATTGTGCAAAGGAAACAACAAAGAAACCAGCAGA